>BDJD01005374.1:27024-38967 GCA_002564525.1 Rosa multiflora
AAAAAAAAATGAAGAAATAGAAAGAAAAAAAAAACGAAGAAACAGAAGAAAAAAAATTATTTTTTTATTTTTTAATATATTTTTTATCTTGAAAAGACCATTTTACCCCTCAAAAGTCAAAGTTAACGTTGACTTTGGACGGAATAGGAGAAATTGGACACGGTTGATTGAAATTGGAAAGTTTAGGGGGTAAAAATTCAAAATTGAAAGTAGAGGGGGTGAAATGATGACACCCCCAAACCTCAGGGGGGTAAACTGAAATTAATCCTTATAATTATATATGTAATTGCTAACATACATAACCTAGAGCTCACACCAAGTATCACCATATTCATAATAATCAATGGACTAACATGTGTAACAGGGGCATTTTGATCATCTTTTCCTCTGTCATATTTCTTAATTGAAGTTCACTAAAGAATCCGTTCTTTTTTTTTCTTTTTTAAATAGGGATTTCTGATTCTGGATTTTGTGGAATCTGGACTTGCGTCCAGGAATAGGGGCAAAAAGAGTCCCAGTACTAGGAACAAACACAGTTTCCATCCATTGCCTCTGAGATAGATGAACAAGAATGAAAACAAAATGACCAAAGAAACATGTCAATGCTATGAAAAACAGCCAAGAATTGAAAATTACTAATGATTCAACTGACGATGATGAAAACAACATACTAAACATGCTTTAATTTGCATATATTTTTATAAATTGTTTAGCAAAACTTGTTGGAAATTTGGTCAATGGATATTATTTTCATCATCAGATTTCGTTTCCTATAAAATTTCACAAATATAATATTTTATTAATAAATAAATATAATCACATTAATACCATAATAAGCTGAAAATAGAAGATCAACCCTTATCTTTTAGATTTGCGAGCCGCCACCTATTGATTACTTCAAAAAGAGTTTAAGGTTGAGGCGTGTAAACACTGCCCTTAAAAGTATATTTCGCCTCTCGGAGATAATATCTCGGTGTAGCAGGTTTGTGGCGCCCTACCCTCTAGGGTACAACAACCTCGATCCTTATACGTGTACACTCACAATACTCGAATCGTATCGAACAGCTTGAAACTTTCTTTTGGTGGAATAGATAAATTAAAGGAAACACATGAATACTTTAAGCTCGGAAAGGAAACAAAGGAGATTGAATTTCTTATTGTATATTTTGATTTGAAAAGCTAGAGATTATACAGGGCAAGGATGATTAATGCAATAATAATTTGTCAATAGCAATTAAGCTTTGTAACTTATGTAACAGAAATGAATATAATGACATTGATTAGGAAAAATTAAACGCGAATGTATCAAATAAGGAATGAACCAATATAATTGCAGAGTTTAATCCAAACTGATGAAATCTTTGTAATAATTACAATCAATGACACAAAAAGAATTAATGACTATTATTATCTACAAATAACGGTTCAGAAGAGATTTTAAAAATAGCATGTATTTTAAAATATTCTAATTAAATTCCAACAAAATTTGCTAAATATTGTTTATTAAACGTAATGAAGCTACCTGGCAGCTAACGAATGCAGCACCAATTGGCCATAAAGAAAAGGAAAAAAAATGAATGCCGCAGCAAATATCAAGCCGAATAAGTCAAGCATGGAGAGGCTAGTTTGTTTGTTTGTTAATTGTAAGCGTATTCACAGTCGCATGGGTTTTGACTAAATGGGAGCTATGTATTGGTTCAGTTGTTCTACGTCAGTTTCACATGGGTCTTCTGAACTCGCTGCATTTTGGAAATTGGTACAGTAACCAAGCTCTCTTCCATTACATTATCACCAAAAAAAAAACTCCCTGGTGTTATGTATGTACACTGGCTACTTATAATGTGATAATTACATGATGACGCTGGGTTTTCTACTTTTCTTTATCATTTTGATGAGCCAAGCTGAACGAATGCGTATCATTGGTTTCCTGTAAACGCCTCCAATTCATTCGTTGTATAATTTTAAGAAGGTGGCAGAAGCACAGGAGACTTGTTTTGTTTATCTTTCCAAACCTCCTAA
This sequence comes from Rosa multiflora, assembly GCA_002564525.1. Classification (NCBI taxonomy): domain Eukaryota; kingdom Viridiplantae; phylum Streptophyta; class Magnoliopsida; order Rosales; family Rosaceae; genus Rosa; species Rosa multiflora. The sequence continues at coordinate 29,044 of BDJD01005374.1, forward strand.
CCCAACTGTTAAGGGCAAGGAGAAAATTTGATTATGCTTTTCTTTATGAACTTGCCTAATTGCTATGCTTAGTTTTGAAGGATCCTTGATCCAAAGCACTAAAATGAGACAAAGTTATCTCACTTACTCCAGCAACAGATTGTTATTTTCACTCACCCAATTTAAAGTAAAATCACTATTCTACCCTCAACATAATTAAATAACTACAGCCACGACCGCTCTTCTCCCTCCCTCCTCCTCCTCGTTTTTCTCCACTTTCATGGTACTTAAACGGTGTTGTCGTCACACTTAGGATGGGCGCCGACGGTCACGAGATTGGCAGGAGTGTTCTTCGTCGTCGTCTTCTGTCCGACTTGCGAAAGGTGGATCTGCTCCAGCGCCTCACCGTTCTCAACCTCATCTTTGGCACAACCTCATATCAATTCCGGCGATCATGTGTGTCTGGGAGTAGTGAAGACTGTGAAAAGATTGTGGAGAGAGGATCCTGGATCTGTGAGTGAGTCTTCATTAGAGTAAGAGGTGGATCTGGCCAAAGTACGACACTTTTCTACAACGATGATAGAGTGCCTACGTTGTTTCTTCTCGGTCAAATATGTAATGTGGTGGCATTGATGGAAGAAAGAGCCAAGGTACTCCTATTAATTAATGAAGAATTGTGCAGCAATATAATCTTCACTTGCCTATTAGCCTATTAATCAATAGAAGAAAGGTCCAACAATATGATCTTCATTTTAATAGAAGAAGCAAGAAGCTGAGGAATTGGGTGAGAATGGTTCGAAGGCCTCAAGTGTAAACAATATGAATAGATTTGAGCTTGCAAGGTCACTGCGCCGACCTAGAAAAATGAGGAAAAAAAAAAGATTATATTGGGGCAATAGAGGCCTGCTAAAGGTCTATTGGAGGGCAGTAGACGTCTATTGGGGGCAGTAAACGTTTTGAATTAATGTAATCTCCTTTTTTTTCTTTAATCAAAGTTATATTTGTGTAATTTTAGAAAACTTAGTTCTCATTTCGGTAATCGAAAGGTCTATTGGGGGGCAATAGACATTTTAAAATTGATATAATTTCTTCATTTTTTTCTTTAATCAAAGTTTTATCTGTCTAATTTTAGAAAAATTAGTTCCTATTCCGGCTACCGAAAGTTCTATTAGGGGCAATAGACGTCTATTGAGGGACAATACATGACTGATAGTATAGAAGGGTGATAGATGTCTATTAGGTGCAAAAAAACTTTCCGGTGAGATTTTCAGCAAATTCCGGTGGACAGTAGCTGGTGACCGGACTCCGGCGGCCGGTGACCGAAATCCAGCGAACGTTGACCGAAATCAGGCAAAAGTTGACTGGATTCCTGCGGCCGGTGACGGGACTCTGGCGAAGTCTCCCATGGTTTCTCTCTCTTCCATTTTATCTCTCTCTCTAAGTAACAAAGGAGTAAGGGTTAAATGGTATTTTTAAAAAAAAATACAAAAAAAAAAATCTTAATGGGGTATTAGGGAAGACCTCCTTAGAGTGTTTTGGGTAAGAGAAAATTAAAAAAACTTAATGGGGTAAGTGGGAAAAAAATCTCTAAAAATGGGGTAAATAGACAAAAACTCCTTAGTTTTTATGGTTTTTAGGCTCGCTTGTTTAAATAAGTGAGCACTGGTTGTCTAATGGGTGGTGCTAGCATACCACGTCCTAAACTTGTCCTAGAAGAGGCAAGGGAATATATGTATTTGTGCCATTCTGGCTTGAGATTGAATGAATTTGATGATTCGATCAAAAAAAAAAAATCATTGAAACCTCTGGGACAACCAGAGTTTATATTGTCAAATAACAAAGTCTTTGAGGCATCCAAAGGAACCCTATTGGTCCATGAAACATCGCTATTGAACGAATGACCTATATTTGCTACTGCATCTACTACGAAATTAGCCTCTCTGAACACATGTTTAAAAGTAATTGAATGAAAGTGAGTAGCTAGCTTATTAATATCCTTGATGAGTGTGATTAATCTCCAAGGCGGAGTGATAACACCTTTGACAACATCAATTACGAGCTTTGAGTCTCTCTCTACCTCAATCCTTATGTAACTTTTAAGGTTCAATAGTTACTTATTGTTGATTCTCACTATTTCAAGTGTTCAATAACAGTCGTAACACTACGCATATACTCAAAGGCTACTCAACAACAGTGATGTCACTACGCATGTACTCAAAGGCCGCTCAACAACAGTGATGTCACTACGCATATACTCAGTGTCGGTCCTGAGAGTTGCGAAGTGAGGCATTTACCTCAGACCACCGTCCTTTGGAGGCCTCCGAGGAGGATATGATGTTTCTCTATATATGTTTTTTGTTTATCTAAGTTATAAATTTTGTGCTCAATTTAGTAATAAGTTTATATCCACACTAGCGGTACAACGACCTCCCTTGCTACCACTCATCTGTGTGATTCTCCCCTGCTACCACTTAAACTGGTGTACGAGGACACTGTGCATATCATTATAACAAATCAACTACATGGAAAACGATCAAAGTTAGCAAAATTATCATAATCAACAATTTTTTTTTTCTTTCTCTTCTCTTTTATAAAGAGGATCAAATGATTTCACTCCTACATTCACGATGACTCGAACCCATGACTTCGTCATTAGGTAATGGGTGCTCTAACCACTGAGCTAACACCATTTCATCAATAATCAACAACTTACTGAAGATTAAAGCTTTCAATAATTATTTAAAAGTTTATAAAATATTAATCCACTTGAACTGTTTATTCACATCTCATAATATTTTTTCAAATAGAAAATTGTTTTCATCGGACCTTGAAAAGATAAAAATGAATTAAACAAAGTAAATATTTCTAAACACCTATGCGGACCTATTTTTCGTTTGTAAAAAAGTAGTTCCTCACATCAATTTATTATTGACTTTTTGACCCAAAAAAAAAATTTATTGACTCAAGCACTTAGGGCGTCGAACTTTTCGTCGGGAACAAATATAACACGTGAGGAAAGGCACGTGACTCAACCCAATTGTGGTTGCACGACATGCCGTGCGCCAAGAGAAAACCCAGCCTTCAAAATTCCCCAGTTCTGTGTTTGGCGGGTTTAGGTTCGCAGAGATCGAGACTCTTCTTCGTCTCGGTCTGAACTCTGATGAGCTCAAGTAAGCGCTTTCTCTTTTACCCTTTTGCCTTTTCAACCCCATTCATATTAATTTCGTTTTATTTTATTGAATTGTATTGCTAACCTATTCAAATCGCTGAAAATATTCTTAATGTCTGCTATAGTTTTCACGCTTCGATTTGCGTAGAAAACCAAGGTAACAAGAAATTAATAAAGAACTTATCTGCAAGCAGTGAACCCAGTTTCTCACAAGTATTGGTTTTTTCCTTTCTTTGATAACACACAGCATTGCTTGGCTAAATTTGATGTTGTTATCAAGAAATTGAATTAGGACTTTTTTTTTCTCATTTCTTTAATTCTGTTAAGGGAGATTCTTAGGTAAAGAAAGTTCAAAGCTTTATTGGATTTGGAATAGTGATTTCGTGTTACTGCATTTTGACTTTGGATGTCCATGAACTTTTGCCTTAGGGGGCATTCTGCATACCATGAATGGCAATGGTGTCTCATCTGATGAAGTCATTGCCAAGCTGCTTGAAATGGGTTTCGAGAATTCCAGTGCCGTAGAGGCTGTAAAAGAAGTAGGGCCATCATTTGATGATGCATTGGAGTTTATATTGAATGGTTGTTGTAGAAGCAATCAGAGAGCATTGAGTAATTCTAGATGTTCTGCAAGCCAGGCAAAGGCTCCAGGGAAAAGAGCTTTGCCCTCCTCAAAACCGTTGGGTCAAATTCGGCAGTCTAGCATACTGGACCATTTCCAATCCTCGAGTGGACCTAAGCGGAGGAGGACTCATGTGTTACCTGATGTACCTGTATCAGAAATGGTGCGTGGTCCTGTAGAACAAGGTGTGGAACCTCTTTCTGGTGTGGATAGCATTGAAGTTTTATCAGAATCATCTCTGGTTGATTGCCTTGACATTCGATCAGATTGGGAGAAGAAAGTCAGCAGTCTCTTGCAAAAGCATTTTGGTTTTCTATCATTAAAACCTTTCCAGAAGGAGGTCTTAGCTGCTTGGTTGGCTCACCAAGATACACTTGTTCTTGCTGCTACAGGATCTGGTATTATTATCTTCCTTAAGTTTGTATCTATTTATTGATATTCTATCACATAGGTGCCTATGTTTTATTCATAATTACCTTTGGCAGGAAAATCTTTGTGCTTCCAGATTCCAGCATTGTTGACAGGGAAAGTGGTTGTTGTGATTTCACCATTGATAAGCTTGATGCACGATCAGTGCTTAAAGCTGGCAAAACATGGGGTTTCTGCTTGCTTTCTTGGATCTGGACAACCTGATAGTACTGTGGAAAATAAAGCAATGAGAGGCATGTACAACATAATATACGTTTGCCCTGAGACAATATTAAGGTAAGGGACTTCCTTACTACATTGCTTTTGTTTGACTAAGGTGTTTCCAAGGTTCTCAGACTGAAAAATTGCAATTTAACATGCTGCAGACTGATAAAACCACTCCAAAAGTTAGCAGAAATACGTGGGATTGCTCTTTTTGCAATTGATGAAGTGCATTGTGTTTCAAAGTGGGGCCATGATTTTCGGCCTGACTACAGGTTTGTCAGATAGCCGTTTACAACTGTAATATATATGTATGTACATATCAATACTACTATTGTGGTTGGATTTTGGGATGAGGAATAGAGGACTCTACTATTGTGCTCACATAAATATGAGCTTGATCAACCACTCTGAATCCCTTTTGTCCTTGCTGTGCTCTTAAAGTAGATATTCAATCCATTAAGGAACCACTCTAGTTCTTTAGATAGATGACTAACGTTGTCACGATTGCTTGACATATGAATTTTCAAATGTTTCAGGAGATTGTCTGAGTTGCGAAAGAACTTCAGTGCTAACAATTTAAAATTCTTAAAATTCGATATACCACTGATGGCATTAACTGCTACCGCCACAATTCAGGTTCGTGAAGACATTCTTAAGTCATTGTCCATGTCAAAGGAAACAAAAGTTGTGCTTACTTCATTTTTCCGGCCGAATCTAAGGTTCAGGGTAAGTTTATTGTTTAATTTTATCACATGTTTCAGTCTTATTCCACTTTGTGTGTGTGTGTGTTCTTGTGTCTAGTTTTAGGTTCTTTATATTAAATTATCTGCAATATTGGATTTGGTTCTGCATGTATAAATTCAGAAGTTTTCAAAGAATTCAATTTCATTGTTTGCTTCCTCCATTGTATAATTCATACAGGTACAGCATAGTAGAACATCAACATCATCATATGAGAATGATTTTTATGACTTGATAGACATGTATACGGGCAAGAGAGGAAAAGGTGAAAAGAAACAAATGATCATCTCAGAAGAAGTAAACGAAGCGCTGGACAGCTCATCTAACAGTAGTATGTCAGAGGCTGATTGCATTTCAGAGCATGATTTGGACAATATCGAGGATGGTAATTCCGACAGACATGATGAAGCAATTTCACTCCAGGAAAATGGTTCAAGTGCTTCAAAGGGAAGGGAGCTGTCAGTTGACTACTTGGAAAATGATGTTGACATCTTTCAGAGTGTTAATGATTGGGATGGTTAGTTCATCATTTTGACATATTTATGACTGATTGACTATTGTGCTTTGCACTGATCATTTCCATACTTGCAGTTAGCTGTGGTGAATTCTGTGGACTACCTCTTTGTGAGGACTTGAATACTAGAAAAGAAACTACATCGGAGGTACTTGATCCGCTGAGTCAACCAGAAGAAAGACTGAGACTTCTGCAACAGCCCCTAGAGAAAGGATCAACTATCATATATGTTCCTACGAGAAAACAAACGTTGAAAATTGCAACTTATCTTTCCAAGTGTGGAGTGAAGGCTGCTGCCTATAATGCAGGGGTATGCCTTGCAGATTGTTTCTGTTCTTTCTTACAGTCTAGTGTAGGGTTCTCTCAATCTTTCTGCCTACTAAACTAATCTGTTACTTCTTAAAAATGCCTTTCTCAATATTCCCAAAGATTCTAGGCTACTAGAATTTATTATATGGGCAAAAATTCAGTGCAGTCTAAATGATGTGGAAAGATGTTGGGATGTGGAGATTGGCTGCATTGCTGAAATGACAGTAATGTTCATACACTTGGAGATGAATACAGATGATAGATTGTTTTAAATTGTCTATTCTCTTTGAGTTCATTATCTTGCTAACTTAACGGGTCCCCATGCTGCTTGAAACTAGCTTTTGCTTTCTAAGCAACTTATATGTGGGTTTAATCTTTCTGCAGTTGCCAAAATCACGTCTGAGGCAGGTCCACAAGATGTTTCATGAAAATACATTAGAGGTATGAATTTTCAGGCTCACGGAAGATACTGGAAATACTGAATTTGATATTATTCTGTGCATGTATGTACATAAATCTGTGTGTGTGTGTTTTCTTTTCTTTTCTTTTGTGTATATATATCACCTTAGAAAACTATGCAGATGTTGTTGCATGTATTAGACTTCATCTTAGGCATGTTCCTACTACATTTTAAACAGCAATTTAAGATTTCCTTTTGTAATTCAGTGATCCTTGTTTTGAGAATATCTTAGTCTCCTTGAGGCTTAACATCGAAGTATTGAAGAGAACCTGTTGGTAGTCTTAGGAATTCTTGTGATGTCCTTTTGCACGGAAACTAAACTCAAATCATTGAAGAGAACCCTGTTGGTAATCTTGGGAATTCTTGTAATGTACTTTTGCACGGAAGTTGAACTTTTTTATGAATTCTGTAAGGCAGAATGTTTTATATATTCATTCTTTTTATGCCAAAAACAAGGTCAGACAGTATATTTTGATAATAAATGTGATTTCCCCTCACCTGTAGGTTGTTGTGGCAACAATTGCTTTTGGAATGGGAATTGACAAGTTAAATGTCCGAAGAATCATCCACTATGGTTGGCCACAGGTTTTTATTTTTATTTTTTTCTTCTCATCTTATTTTGCTTCAACGTTAAGGTATCATCATTCTTTGTTTAGTCACAACTATTGATTATTTCCCTTCATGTATTATGTCATCATTTCTCTGAGCTAACATTTTAATTGGTACAGAGTTTGGAAGCATACTATCAAGAAGCTGGTCGAGCGGGAAGGGATGGAAAATTAGCTGACTGCAGTAAGTTCATTTATCTCTTTAGAATATAAGAGTGAGTTGGGCTAAATTGAAGTCTTTAACCTCTTTGCCCCTTGTTGCAGCAACTATTGTTTTTGAGCAAACTTTTTTTTGTTTCTAAGTTGATGGAAGAGCACCATCACTTTTTCCCTTTTTGTGGACTCGACGTTGTCGAATAGCATTTCAACATAACTGACACCCCTGTTTTGCTTGAGCAGTTTTATTTGCAAACCTAACAAGACCACCATCACTTTTACCGAGTCGAAGAAGTGAAGAGCAGACAAAGCAAGCATATAAAATGTTGTCTGATTGTTTCAGGTTAATGAATTCATCTCCTTGTTTTTTATATATCTCCACTCTTAATATATTATTAGAGATCTGATTGGTTTCTCCTAGCACAATAACTTCACAAACTTGCACGCACCCACACATCAAGCAAATATATATGAAAGATCTATTTTCCATTGTTTACTTGCAGGTATGGAATGACTTCCTCATGCTGTCGGGCTAAAAAACTTGTGGAGTACTTTGGGGAGGATTTCAGTTTATGAGAAGTGTCTCTCGTATGTATCATTTCTTCTCTTTCTATGTAATGGTTTTTTTTTTTTTCAGTCAAGATGGCTTTTGGACTAGAAACTACATTAATGCTTAATGTGTTATCTTTAAATGTTCCTCAATCAATCGTATTTACTGCACTGAATCGATTTGTAGCCCTTATAAAGAAGAGATCAAATTAGCTTTTTTCTTCTTTTTAAATACATTGCTTATATGTATACTATGAAGATTCTCAGTATCATACTCATTTGTTTTCTGACATCTCGCAATTAAACATGATTGAATCTTTCATGCTCATTAACCTCTTTCCTTTAATGTAGGTGTGATGTCTGTGTTAACGGACCTCCAGAAATGCAGAATTTCAGAAAGGAGGCAGATGTCTTGATGCAGGTTATTGCTGCTCAAAATGTAAGTATGCTATATTTGAAAGTTTCTTGGGTTCAAGGTCACATTAATTATTGTTGACATGTAAGTAATGTGGTGACGAGCAGACTCAAAACAGTTTATGTTGTTCTTGCCTCAGCATCCTTTCAGCCGTTTTATAATAAAAGTTCTTATTACCCATATTGTTTTCAAAATACAGTGCAATTATACTTCTTGTGCTCAAATATACTGTAGCCCAGTAACTGCTATATCCATATTAAAAAGTGACCAACAGCTTGGCATAGCTGATACATATGCTTATCAATGGAACATCTGTTTAACCCATGAAACAGATTATATCCTTATTGACGTGGGAATGTGGTTTCAGAGACAAAGCAGATACAGGAATGATTCATATGATGATGCCATGAGTAGTGATATTAGACGTGAGAGCTATATGGGGAGACTCAATCTCAGAATGATTGTCAGTAAAATAAGAGAGCAGGTACTTCTCTCTCTGTGTGCGCGAAGTTCTTAAGATGCAACTATTCTAACACATAGTTTTGTGATCTTCATTTAATTGCCATGACAACTATCTGCAGTCCCAACAGTTCATGGCAACTGAGCTGCTTTGGTGGCAAGGTCTTCTCCGAATTATGGAAGGTAAAGGGTTCGTCAGAGAGGGAGATGATAAGGTATAGGCTTCCTTTCTTCACTGGAAAATGATGAACTTATGCCTCTGCTCAACTCCTTGTTCACTCTGACTCGAACTGTAAAATGAAATATTTTCTGCAGAGACATGTTCAATTGAAGTTCCCCAAGCTAACAGAACTCGGCCTGGAGTTTCTGCGATCTGAAGAGGAGAAAACTTTCTATGTTCACCCTGAAGCTGATATGCTGCTCTCAAAAAGCATGCCCAAATCTTTCTCAACTTTCTCAGAGTGGGGAAAAGGCTGGGCTGATCCTGAGATTCGACGCCAGCGGTTAGAGAGTTTTCGACACAACAGAAGCCCACAAAGCTCTTTTGGTAAAAGAGGAAAACGAAAATCACGAAAGAGAAAATCAAGTGCAAGTAGTCAAAGTGTTAGAACTGTTCGAGGTAGAATAGAGGCTAAACTCTCCAAACAAAGTATCAGACCAAGGTCATTGAATCAATAAAATGTCTGTAATTAGCATGTAGAGTATATAGTAGCTTTCGATAAAATACATAACGGATCCTGTATGATTCGATAAGCAATTATTCACATCAAAGTCTCCCATCTTATGGTTATTTAGGCCCTAATGTGTCTATCAAATTAGCTGCTTAATCAATAGTTTTAGGCAGCTTCTATGTTGAGACATGAGTAATCATAGTTTACTGACTATACAACCACCATAGGTGGTCGAGTTGGTAAAAGCTTCCAGGTGTGGAACCCCTACACTCAAACCCGGATCCCGCCGACGCTTATTGGAGTTAAATCCCAATATATTCTTGGTGGCTAGGGGGGAGGAAGCATTCTAACAAGATCTCCCGACACGGATCAGTCTCTGAGCCTATAAAGCCTTTGAGGACTGATTGCAAAAACAAAACAAAAAATAGTTGACTGACTACACGACCTTTATCCAAAACCAAGGTACAAGGTTACAACACTGTCAACACAGGAGAACAAGAACAGTCAAAAGTAAAGTAAGACTCCCGAACATAACCAGATCTAGACGAAGCTCTGCACAGAGATCCGGGTCATCACTTGGGTATGTTCTAATTCCTTTGATATATATCAAGCACTATATTCAGAATAATTCCTAGCTAG
>BDJD01005377.1:992-24555 GCA_002564525.1 Rosa multiflora
AAATATCCCCCCAGATCCAGCGGTGCTATTGTCACGAAAAGAACCATCTGTATTAACCTTCAACCAATGAGTTGGGGGGGGGAGTCCATTGCACTGGAATATATTTTGGAGCCTTTACAGTCAAAGAAGAAAGCCCTAGAACAGCAAATAAACCTTGCATTCTCAAAGAATTACAGCATGGCAGAAAGTGAATGGAGGCAGACTCTCACAAAGAAATTAGAAACCAATGCTGGAAGCTTGTTAAATTAAAAGTAGTCTCATGAAACCTGATTTTGTTTCTTTCTGTCCATATGCACCACACAACATTACAGAAAGCAAAACTCCATAGAATTTTTGAAGAGCTAGCCATCCCATTTAGAAAGTCTAGAGAGAGAAGATCAACAAGGGAAGTACCTGGCAGAATCCTCTTGCTGAAGAAAGAAGCAAGCCAACTCTACGGAAGTACCTGGCAGAATCCTCTTACTGAAGAAAGAAGCAAGCCAACTCCAGAAATCCTGGATTAAATAGCACTCAAAGAAAAGATGATTTAGAGACTCACCTTGTCTTCGGCAAATAGAGCACTGATAACAAAGAGAGATTCCCCTTCTTACTAATAAATCATCAGTTAAAATCCTCTTGTTTAAGACCTTCCAAGTCACCAAGCTTTTGCGGGGCTGCAAAGCCTTATTCCAAATCAAGTTGCACCAGTTTACTGATGGCCTAGGAGGTGAGAGAAACATGAAAGGATCCTTTATTGTTAAAACTCTAGCTGCGTTTGATGGCCAAATGACTTGGTCCCCTACGCATTGCAGAGGCAACACCGCCTTAGAAATTTGTGAAGCAATATCTGGAAAGAAGAAAGAAAAAATAGGTGGAATTGCCCATTGCTTATTCTTAATAAAATCCCGAACCCTGGCTGGCATAAGGGACTGCACCACTGGAGTGATCTGATGAATGGAAGAAATTGGAGCACCCAACCAATTATCTGAACAAAAAGAGATTCTGCTACCATCTCCCACCAACCACTGAAGACTAGCATAGAATGAGCCCCATAATTTTTTAAGACCAGGCCACACTGAGGATCTTTGATAATACTGTATAGGGAGCAAGTCATGAGAAAAGAAACGCTCTCTCAGGAAGGCTGCTGAAGGTGAAGAGCTATTGACTGTGCTCCAACAAATCTTTAGAAGCAACGCACAGTTGAAATGAAATAAATTCTTTAAACCCAAACCTCCTTTCTCAAGCGGAAGACAGACTGTATCCCAAGCAATAAGTGCTAAGCCTTTCTTTAGAGGATCACTAGCCCAGAAAAAATTTCGTGTCCATTGCTGCACCTTCAAAAGAAGAGACCGAGGCCAAGCATATACTTGTAAGCTATGTAAGAGCTGACTGTGAATAACAGAAGAGATTAATTGAAGTCTGGCAGCCTGTGAGAGTTGCTTACCCTTCCAAGTGGAGAGCTTACATCTTACTTTGTCTGCAATGGTTCTAAATAGGAAGGTTTCGGACACCCTTTAAAGATAGGGACACTGAGATAAGTGAAGGGAAATGAACCTTCCCAACCTTCCCTAATACCCAAAACATGTTGGATGAAAACTTTCCGCCGCTGGGCATATTTGCCCAAAAATACTGATGATTTTTTTTTGTTCACCACCTGACCCGAATTAATTGCATATTCATCCAAGAATTTCATAATAGCACGAAGACCACGGGGGTTGCTTTGCATAAATACCATTACATCATCAGCAAAAAGAACATGAGAAGGAGGATTTACCTTTTATGGAGCGGCAATGGGGGAAATTTTACCCTTTGAGACCAACGTAGATAAACCTCGACTTAAAACCTCCTCTGCTAGACAAAATAGAAGCGGTGAAAGTGGATCCCCTTGTCTAACTCCCCTTGAGCATTGGAAGAAACCACATGAGGTACCATTTATTAGAACTGACAACCAAGCAGACTGAAGGATATTATGAATCCATGTAATAAAGATCGGAGCAAAACCAAAAGCTTGAAGAACTCGCAGTAAAAAACCCCAATCTAATGTGTCAAAAGCCTTGCTGATGTCAAGCTTGATAGCAATATTACCCCATGTACCATTTCTATCAAGAAGGTTCACACATTCAGATGTAAGAATAATAGGATCCACTATTGAACGACCCTTAATAAATCCACTTTGATTGGGGGAAACAATTCTGGAAGCAACCAAACCCAGTCTGTCAGCCAATATTTTTGTGATCACTTTAAAAATAAAATTCGCTAGAGCAATGGGACGAAAATCTGAGATACTATCAGCCTCCTCCTTCTTAGGTACCAGAATGATTAAGCTGGAGTTGAAATGTAGGAGAATAAAGCCATTGTCAAAAAAAACTATTGACCGCCGCAATTACATCCAAAGCTACCACCTCCCAGCACTCGTGGAAGAAAATACCCCCAAACCCATCCGGACCAGGCGCACTGGAACCAGCTAAGTTCAACACTGCCCCATGAATCTCCTCTACTGATGGCTTAGCTGTAAGCCTCAAATTCTCTGCCTCAGTAACTAGAGCTGGAATTGTTCGCGCCACTAACCCTGTGTCAATGATATTTGAATCACTTTTAAATAAGGCCTTGAAATGATCCACCACGTGGGATGCAATCTGATCCTGACCATGAATTACTTGTGAACCAACTTTAATCAAAGCCATAGACTTATGAACTCGACGAATCTTCACCATATTATGCAAGAAAGTAGTATTTCGATCCCCTTCAATTAGCCAACGAACACGCACTTTTCTTCTCAAGAAAGATTCTTGCATTGACAAATCTGTTTGGTAATTCTTGCATTGACTTCATTTACATCCAAAAATAGACTATAGATAGTTGAAAAGACATTCGCTGGTCTACGAAAATACAATATTCACATCAAGACATATGATCTATATAGTACAAATTATAGTGAGGAACATGATAGTCATAGATTTCATCACCCAGATCTCCCTTGAGTGGATTACTCCTCACCCAAATTCGTTTTGAGAAGATTTCTCTTCACCCAGATTCTCCTTAAGGAAATTACTCGTACCTAGATTTACCTTGAGGAGATTTTTCCTCACTCAAATTCGTCTTGAGGGAATTACTCCTCACCCAGATTCTCTTTGAGGAGATTTCTCCTCACCGAAATTCGCCTTGAGAGAATTAATTACTCTTCACCCATATTTACCTTAAGGAGATTTTTCCTCATCCAATAACTTGCCATAAGTCAGACTAATCCAAGACACCACATTTCTGTCTGTCACCAATACAAGCTAATTCTTTATCACACCACACTCAAATTTATTTTTCACATTTCATTGAACAACTTAATTGCACAAACCAATATTTAAAACAATCAATCAAGGACGTTGACCCATAAAGGCATTACCAAGTGTTAAAAAGAAAGCAAATTGGCCCACATCCATGTGGGCTGTGCTCACAGCATTAGAGAAGAACTGAGATCGCGTTTGGACAAAAAGGAAATTATGGAAGCGTTCGTTTGCTAATAGAGTTGTGTTTGTGTGTCACAAGGACATTGACGGTTGACCCATAAAAGTAACGTGAAGGACCCCTCTAAGTTGAGGTTGTGCAGCTCGGATGCTTCACATTGCTTTCCTTCTTTAGAGGGCATTTTGGAGCACACCTTAGGTAATAGAGTTGTTTGTGAGTGTCACAACGACGTTGACCCATAAAGCATAACCTATTATTCATTTAGAGGGTGGAATTTTGGTGCACATCCATGTGGGCTGTGATGATAGCATTATAGAGGAACTGGAAGGGGGTTTGGACGAAAGGAAATGGAGGTTGTGCCGCATGCTTCACATTGCATTCCGTCTTTAGAGGGCGTTTTGGAGCATGCACGCACTAGATGCTAGATTTTCATACTAGTATAACACATCACCGTTGAACTCTCTGCTGGAGCTGGTTTGGATTGCACTGAATGGTGTTTTCGATATGATGAGGTTTTTTTTTTTTTTTTTTTTTTGGAGCCAATTATATCGTGTCATAAGGTGACCAAAATATTAAAAAGCCATCATATTTCTAGCTTTCATAAATTACATAATTGACAATGCGTGTGAAAAGCTATCGTTAATCTTCAAAAATACAAGTTTTACATATATATATATATATATATTGTCTTTTTGTAAACTGATATTTAGTATTTGTCGGTATGTTCTGCTGCTGGCAATGTCGTGAGATAATTCGATTCTTACTCATCCACCAATTATTTTTTTTTTCTAAAAATAGTTCTTGAAGAAGATGAATAAAAATTTGGGCCAGCATATAAGACCACTTTTAGTAAGTTTATTATTCTCTAAGTCATGTAATCTGTTGCCAAAAAACAAAAGTGTTTTACCAACAAGGTCAATCGACCAAAATATGGTTGGTTGGGTAACAAAGCGTTACTCTTTTACTTTTTTTTTTTTTTCTTTGAGAAACAGTACACTTTTATTGAACATCGAAGCAAACATTACAAGAAGTCAACCACGATATGAAAATAAACCCCTAATGAGTACAGAAAATTAGAAAAATATAAAAAATGAAAATTGTATATCGCCGTCTGTTTCCTAAATGGCCTGTTGGTTTTGGGGTGTTGCTTTTTCCATGGCGTAGTCTAACTAGAAATATAAAAATAAATAAATAAATAAAGATGGTTTAAATAATAAACGTGTACAGAAAATCAAGCTGATATCATATGTGGTTTCCCACCAGGCCACCAACCACAAGCTTCGCACTACTCTGAAGTCGTCCCTCAAAAAGTAGCGAGGGAAAAGACAAGAAACTACAAGGATCCATCCAATATTAATTGGTTTATTAATATTGGTTAATTGGTTTATTTTTCCTTTCTCCTCAAAAAGAGAAGGTACGTTTGTTAATTGGTTTATTTTTCCTTCGTCAAAAAGATAAATGAGTACAAATATTAATTGAAACTTTTTCAAGTTTTCATTTATTCATACAACTAAAGGCAAAAGGTAAATTATAAGTCATCCATTGATGTGTCCACCCACAAAAGAAAAGAGCAAAATGCACGAACGCGTTTCTTACACTGTTGACTTGTTTGATCAAGGACGATTGGTTCAGTCTATATATACCTCATTTCATTTAATATGGATTTTATCAAATTAAACATAAATCATGGGGTTATCATCTCTATGCTTAATAATTGTGTCCATCTATATCCTTTCAACAATTGTGTTGTTCCATCTTGTGGTGGCCAACTCTTTCCAGTCATATAATACTCCTACTTGCCATGATGACGAGATCTATGCCTTGCTGCAATTCAAGCGAAGTTTTGTCATTACAAAGTTTGCTTCGGTGTACAAGGGTGCTTATCCAAAGATTTCTTCATGGAAATCAAACAGCAGTTGTTGCTCATGGGATGGCGTAGAGTGTGATGAGAAGACGGGTCACGTGATTGGGCTTGATCTTAGTAGCAGTTGCCTCTATGGGTCTTTCAGCTCCAACAACACCATATTCAGTCTTGTTCATCTTCAGCATCTGAACCTCGCTGATAACTCCTTCAATTTCTCTCAAATTCCTACTAGCATTAGGAACTTTCCAAGGCTCAGGTATCTCAACCTCTCTTACTCTGTCTTTTCTGGTCATGTCCCATCTGAAGTTTCACAACTGTCTAAGTTGTCTTCCCTCGATCTATCTCGAAACGAGGATATGTTTTCATTTGAAGAATTGTTGAGAAGCCTAGCTCAAAATTTAACTGGCCTAGAAACACTTGATCTTTCTTCCAATAATATATCATCCACAGTACCCGACACCTTGGCAAATTTGTCTCTTTTGACATCCCTCACCCTTGATAGATGCGGCCTGTTTGGCAAATTCCCAGGAAGAATCTTTAAATTACAAAATTTGAAGGTTCTTGATGTGAGCAATAACCCTGCTCTCACAGGGTATTTTCCCGATGACTATAGTGGAAGTAGTCCTAATCTCATGTCACTCAAACTCTCGTCCACTAATTTGATAAACTTGCCTTTTTCAATAGACATATTTCATTCACTGAAAGAGTTGGATGTGAGTTCATGCAATATTTCAGAAGGTCCAATACCATTTTCACTTGGAAATCTTAGGGATCTCATCAACTTGGACCTTTCAGATAATAAGTTTAATGGTCCAGTACCATTGTCACTTGGTAATCTTAGGGATCTCATCAACTTGGACCTTTCAGATAATAAGTTTAATGGTCCAGTACCATTGTCACTTGGTAATCTTAGGGATCTCATCTATTTGGACCTTTCATATAATAAGTTTAATGGTCAAATCCCTACAGCTATGTTGGGAAACCTTACCCGACTTACATATCTATCACTTTCTAATAATTATTTTCATGGTTCAGTCCCCCAGTCCTTGTTCAATCTCATGAATCTTCAAACCCTTCGTCTAGATCATAATAATTTGAGTGGTACTATAGAGTTCCAGAAGTTTCTCAACCTACAGAAACTCACCTCTCTAGGTCTATCATATAATAATCTGGAATTGCTCGCAGAATCTAGATTTTTGAATAATGCAACTACTGTACTTCCAAAGTTTGAGTATCTAGGATTGGGTGGGTGCAACATAAGGGAGTTCCCAGATTTCCTAAGATCTCAAGAAGCATTGAATGAGTTAGATCTCTCTGGAAACAAATTGCAAGGCCAAGTACCAAAATGGATGTGGAACACAAGCATTCGAACTCTGTATCACATTAATATTTCTCATAACTTGCTGTCAGGCTTCGAGAAATCTCCAGCTGTCCTTCCATGGCCTAACCTTGATTACTTAGACCTGTCATTCAACATGTTTCGTGAATTATTATTGTTACCTTTAACATTCTGCTGGTACTATAACATTGCAAACAACGAATTGACCGGACAAGTTTCACCAATGATATGCAATATGACTTCTCTTGAATATCTTGATTTGTCAAACAACAAGTTGATTGGCGACCTACCTCAGTGTGGGAGAAATTTCAGTGTTAATCTGGAATATCTCAAACTTGGAAACAACTCATTTCATGGAAATCTTCCTCAATCATACTTCAATGGAAGCAATTTAAGGATGATAGATATCAGTCACAACAATTTCCATGGGCAACTACCGAGGTCACTGGCGAATTGTGCAAGTCTTGAAAGTTTAGTCCTTTCACACAATAATTTTACTGATACCTTCCCTGTTTGGTTGGGGGCTCTCCCTGAGTTGAAAATTTTGAAAATGGACCACAATGTGTTCTATGGAGTGATACTGAAACATGATAAGAAGAATCTTCAATTCCCGGTGCTGCGTATTCTTGATTTGTCTTACAATGAGTTCTCAGGTCAGTTTCCATTTGAATACATTTTTTCTGGAAATGGGACTACAAGTATCACTCATGATTTGGAGTATTACAACATCAATTCAGCTGGTGGTGGGTATTACTCAATCACGATAATCTGTAAAGGTGTGGAGAGATACTACCCAAGAATTCGAGAGGACTTGATAATCATTGACATCTCAAGCAACAATTTTGAAGGGAAGATTCCTGAATTCATTGGGAAACTTGAGGGGATTTGGTCACTCAATCTCTCCAATAACATTCTCACCGGTCGCATCCCATCATCCTTGAGCAACTTATCAAAGCGTGAATCGTTGGATCTTTCACATAACAAGCTCTCTGGTGAGATTCCTCAGCAACTGGCACAACTTGATTTTCTCTAAAAGTTCAATGTCTCTCACAACAATCTCACAGGCCCTGTACCACGAGGAATCCACTTCACTACATTTGACAGCACTTCATATCTGGGAAACCAAGGATTGTGCGGAGATTTCTTGCCAAAGAAATGTGGAAATTCTGAGGGCAGTCAACTTCCACCTTCAACATCAGAAGATAATGACTCGGGCTCTGGAATTGAATTGGATTGGAAATTTGTTGTGGCAGGGTCAGGGAGTGGCTGTGATTACCAAGTGGAATGTGTGGTTCATTGAGATTGTTGCAGTACTGATCATGTTGCTCTTTGTGATTACCAATTTCTTATATGTATGCATTCTTAGGTAGGGAGGATTTGTAATGTTCAGTATCAGTAACTTTCAGGAGTTTTACTTGTACGTGCAATCCCTCTTTATTCGTGGTAGCAAACATCACAAGATCAAAAAGAGGTATATCTTTTAAATAAGCTCAATTCCATCTTAATTTCTTGTTAATCATATGAAAGAACATCATGAAGTAAATCAAATAATATTAACTCTTACTCAAATTCTGTTAGGACATGGTATTTTTTGTCGAAAGCATAAATAAATATATATAAATCACAATCCAGATACAGATAAAGCAACTAGAAAGTGTAGTTTTAGCTAATGGCATCAATATTTAAACCGTTTAGCTTTGCGAATGTGTGAAGCAAACAAAACAGAGCCAAACAGAATGTTTTCAAGTCTGTTTTTAGGTGAAGCCAAAACAGTTTCATTTTCTGAAAACTGATTGGAGCCAATTACGGCGTCGTTTCAAGCCCCAAACTCGCATTCAAGACATTTATTACCATTCCGGAATTCGGCTTGCTATGCTCCGTGAGGTCGTTGAATGCGATGCTGAATCACGCTTTGGTTCGGAACGGTGCCGAATGTGTATATTGATCAAGGCACTGTGCAAGAGAAACGATTTGGACACTGCACACCAGGTGCTCGACGAAATGCCTGCCACGGGATTTGTGCCTAGTGTGGTGACTTTTACTACCATTTTGGCTGCCAAGAGAGTGTTTGGTGAGATTTTGGACAGAGGGTGGTGTGACTACTTATTGATGGATGAGGCTATGAAGGTTATGGATGAGATGGAGGATAACGGGGTTGGCGCCAATGAGGTTACTTATGGGGTTGTCATTGAAGCTTATTGTAACGAGAAGAAGTCGGGCGAAGCGATTAATTTGCTTAGTGATATGGTCGAGAAGAGGTATATACCGAGCTCGGTGCTCTGTTGTAAGGTGATTGATGTTTTGTGTTGCAAAGGAAAGGTGGAGGATGCTTGTGAACTGTGGAAGAGGCTTTTGACGAAGAATTGCTAGCCGGCCAGGAAATTGTTTGATCAGTTTGAGACGAGTGAGCCCCCGGATGTCATGACTTACAACGTGCTTATTTCTGGAATGTGTGAAGTGGGGCTATGTTGATTGAGGGGCTCTGTGACTCGGGAGAGGAAGCTGAAATCACTAGAGTAATATCTATGGCAATGTCAAGTGGGATCTTTTCCTGACTAAGGTTGTTGGTGATTTGGATACTGGGGAAAGTGTTCTAAACAGAATACTACTGGAGAATGCTGATTAGAGCCCCAGACCTTGTGGCCTTGGAAAATGCTGACCATGATCTCACCCACAGTTTTTCTCAGGTCGGTATTTTGTTATTCCATCCATTATTTTTCGTTTTGGGAAGAAATAAATGTTGTTTACAGTTTGTTTATTGATAAATTTCTGCCAATAATTTACTGTAGTAGATTATATTATTGAAAGGATTATGTTGCTGTATTTTTTTTTGTTAAAAAAGAGTTTGTATCTTTGATGTAAGGTCATGTCAAAATTAGGCATATGTCAACCCTCTTAGCACCTCTTTAGCTGTATGCGACTCTATGGGTGTTCTTCTTTTTCACTATTAGATTTACAATAGAGTTTGTGAGCTACACATAATAAAAGTTATCATTACAATTGTTACATCTTTATGCTTAATAATCTGTTTTCTTTTTTCAATGGGGAAGGTGCCAGTAGAAGTACCTTATTGGAATCAAGTCTTCAGGGACCCAAGATGGGCACTGATGGTGGATATTGGAAGGGGTACCATTCTTCTTCCTTTACTAATGAACTCTCTCTCATGTCTATTTGTAGAGTAGTCCTAGTGATTCACAATTATGAGCAATTAGCATTTCCTCCTGAATTTGGTTCTTCAATTAAAAGGCAAGAATGATAATTTTATTTAGGTAAAGAAGAAGTTGGAATTTGGTTAAATCCCTTTTATCTGTTCTGTTTAATGTCTGACTCAATATGGATGATGATTCTAATAGAAACCTTGACTGTCATGCTCCACAGCTCTTGATTAACCCATATTATGAAATTATAACTACAAATAAAAGATCTGTTGGACACTCCCTTTTTTATTTTTAGCATTTGTGGAATGTTTATTGAGCTACTTGACTTTAGTTATAGAGATGAACAACCTCATAGATATTATGTTAAGACAGAGATAGGCCAAGGTTATAAGATTGCTCGCTGGACCAGTATTGCCATGTCTTGATGTCTGAGTTGTAAGTATAATTCTCAAATTCTCTCTCAGTTGATTAGCATTACTCACCTCTTCACTCGACTCTTGTAGGCAATTTCTGATTTACTGCTTCTCTTCTTATCTGAACTTGCAGACTGTTCTTTGTCTCCTCCACTCAATGCTTCAGGGTCAAGCTAGTAGTGATGTTTATGTGTTTTTGTTGCCAGTGTGATATCATCTCCCTAGATTTTACAAGTTCACAACTATATGCAGTGCTGCTGCTAAGGGTATGTTTACTTTTGCATATGATATGGAATTGAAGAATTAATGATCTTATTAAAGGTTGTGGCTAAGGCCCTGCATTTTGAAAAAATGGCTAATGCATGTATCCTGTTATTTTCCGTTCTTTACATGCAGCATCTCATAATACTTGTAGCTGTTGGACTCTCATAAATTTGAAGTCACTTTGATATCATATGGAATTGAAGAATGACCTTAAAGGTTGTGGCACTTCAATATTATGATATCTCAGGAGCAATAAATTTTGTTAGCCGAATCTTGGTTCTGTGTATGGGCAAAAAATACATGAGGACCACTAGTTTTGCATCCTCACTGAACAGAACTCGGTCTCCATCCTTTCTCTGTAATCCTTTCCAGTTTCTAAGCTAATCGAGTGTTACACATCTTACTAAGGAAAAAAGAAATTTCAATGCCAATTGTTTTGAGCTTTCTCTGTTCTTTATGTGCAGCATGTCACAGCAAGGAAATTCTTTGGCAGACTATCAACTCACTGACCCTTTAGGACATTCCGGTGGGCCACGAGAGGTGTCGTTATTATTGTTACTTCATTGATTTAATTACAGGCCCTCATATAGCTGGGGAAACTTTTGCAGTGATGTCAAGATTACTATCAACGGATTCAAATTTCAAGGAGCAGACATAGAAATAGTACAAAGAGGCATTTTGCAGTTTGCAGTATGTATTAGCTATATCTACACCAGAAGATACGTGAATTCAGCATGAACTAGTTCTGTCTTTACTAGTAGACAGTACCAAACTTTTTTGTTTTTGAATAAATGAATTGAGCAGTTCTTCAGATATTTGATTTTGCTGCCTCTTACATAAACACTTATATAGAACATTCCCATGCTTTCAAAACTAGCAGTACCTTGGGCTGTTCAGTCTTTAAAATTCAACAATATGATTGGATGGAAAGATTGGTCTTATGGTGGAGGTGACCATAATGAAGGTGGGGTTTTTCCTACTCTTGTGTTTTTGTGGGTAGAAAATTGCCGAGAATTGGAATGTTTTCCGGAAGGGGGATTCCCGTCTAGGGATGGCAATGGAGAGGGTAGGGTAAGGGGATTAAATTACCATCCCCATACCCGATTTCATTCTCCATCCCCGTACCCTCCCTAATCCCCGTAATAAGATACTGGGGATTCCCCGTCCCCGTCCCCATTGGGGATTAGTTCCCCGTACCCGCCTAAATCCCCGTTAACAATATTACTAATTTATTATATAAAAATTTATACAAATAATTATTGATTGTAAAATATGAAATTAAAATCAAACATCAAAATAAAATAAATTTCGTATTTCAATCAAGAAAAATTAACATGTTGATAAAGATTTTTTATTAAAAGAATCTTCCTTTTTTTGAATATATTTATTAATAGAATTTAAATATTGACAAAAAGATGAAGTTTACATAAATATTTATTTATAAATAATATCAAAAATATATATAATAAATAAATAAAATAAATATATTATATATATTTTCAGATAATTCTTATTGGGTGGGTATGGGGATGGGGATCAAAATACCATCCCCGCCCCGTACCCGATTTCAAAATTCGAATACTGGGGATCCCCATCCCCGTTACCCGATTTCCCCCGAATTTCTCCCCGTTAGGGTCGAATACCCTATGGGTACCCTACCCTATGGGGATTTTTGCCATCCCTATTCCCGTCAAAGTTAAACTCACTTGTCATCAGGGAGTGTAAAAAACTGAATGCAAAGAATGTGCAGAATTTAGTAGACTTGGCATTTGACTTTGACTGCGACGATGAAGTAGATTGGTTTGCGAAGGAGGGGCTGTTGCTCAGCACTCTCATATATCTCCACATCTACCGTCTGAATTGTGAGACCATCGACGGCACCAAGTGGTTTGGCCATCTCAACTCTCTTGAACAATTGTTGATATGGAATTGTCCTGCGCTCCGGTGCTTGCCAGATAGTGGGCTACCCACTTCTCTTCAAGAATTGTTAATTTGGAATTGCCCTGCTCTTCGGTGCTTGCCAGAAAATGGGCTACCCACTCCACTGGCTCGCTAAAGAAACTTAGTTTTGAGATATTATTTGGGACTGGAAATACGACGGAAAAACATTGGGGCTAATTTTGATACACTCGAAAGTTCTTCTGATTAAGTTATTGTATAATTAATTGATCCTCATTTCTCGTTTCAATATTATTATTACAACTGTGTTAAATATAGTTATGTTTTTCTTTTCCTCATGTAGATGGTCGAGCATGCTGGTGTCTGGGTTTAAGACTACCTCTTTGTAATGTGCAAGGTTTCTCGATCAAATTAGGTCTTCAATCCTATTGCATATTATTGATTATCTCTTTATATATCGTATTTAACTCCATGCAGATATTTCACGTATGCAAATGCTACGACTTGTTTTAATCAACTGGTTTCTAACTACCCCGGATCATTGATGCTTGTTTTAATCCTGGTAAGTTCACCTATCACACTGAAAGTTTTAAGGTTTATGAATACTGTCCAAAGTGGTTATCTTCAACTTATGAAAAATATTTATATATATGGCTGAACCACCATCTGTTTTTATAAGCAATGAACTTTTTATTGGAATAGGGAACAATAAACGAGAAACAAAAGCTTTGGACTAGAAGTCTATAGGCTAGTCTGTTGTAGTCTACTTTGTTTATGTTTTGTCTCTTGTGGCTGCATCACTAGTATTTGAATGAATTCTTTGTTTATGTTTACATGCAGTGCCCAGACTATACTTCACGAGACGCTGACCCATAAAAGCATTACCCATAAGAGGCAAATTGGTGGGCTGTGATCATAGCATTAGAGAAGAACTGGAAGTGCTTTTGGACAAAGGAAATTATGGAAACGTATGTTTGCTAATAGAGTTGTTTTTGTGTATCACAAGGACGTACACCCGTAAAAGTAATGTGAAGGGTTGACGCATAAAACTCCTCTAAGTTGAGGTTGTGCGGCTCTGATGCTTCACAATGCTTGCCGTTGCCGTCTTTAGAGGGCGTTTTGGAGCATACGTTTGGTAACAGAGTTGTTTGTGTGTGTCACACTCACAAGGACGTTGACCCATAAAAACATAACCTAGTCTTCAATAAGAGAGTGGAACATTGGCGCACATCCATGTGGGCTATTATAATAGCATTAGAGAGGAATTGGAAGTGCGTTTGTACAAAAGGAAATGGAGGTTGTGCAGCATGCTTCACATAGCATTCCGTCTTTAGAGGGCTTTTTGGAGCATACACGCACTAGATGCTAGATTTTCATACTAGTATAACACATCACTGTTGAGCTCTCAGCTGGTTTATTGCAATCTGAATGGTGTTTTCGATATGATGAGTTTTTTTTTTGGAGCCAATTATATCATGTCATAAGGTGACCAATGTTTGAGGACAAGTATAAATTGATACACAGAGAGAGAGAGTAATCTTTCAGAGAGAATGGAGATTCAAGTGTGTTTATTCATCTCATACAAAGAGGTATTTATAGGAATACATTTGAAGTGTGAAAGCTCAAAGAGTAACTCAATTTGATAACAACTACATTTACAGCTGCAGCTCCACATCGTGGCTGTGATGATGATAATTGCCATGCTTGTTGCCCTTTGGCATAAAGCTTGTCACACAAGTCTCAATACCTACATTATACACTCAAGTACCTATTGTATACATGATATAGACATTTATACTATGACTCATATGTACAACATGAATCATATATACTACAACACTCCCCCTTGGATATTTCATGTCAATAGTATTGTCTAGGTTGTGCGCTTCGAAATTGCCTCGTTAAAAACCTTGCCAAGTAATAAAACTCTGTGGGAAAAAACAACCTTGGTCGAAGGAGAAAAAGAGCACAACTCGCGTTGAGTGTGGAGTATGTATCTAGATACTAGCTCCCCCTGATTTAGACACCCCCTGGAGATAGTGGGAGTTCGGATAACCTTCTCAATCCGATACTCTTCACATGTTTCTCGAAAGGGGATTTTGGTAACGACTTAGTAAATAAGTCCGCTACATTTTCCTCTGATCGGATTTGATTTACTTCAATTTTTAGAAGTGTTTGTTGTTGCTGATTGTAGAAGAATTTTGGCGATATATGCTTGGTATTGTCCCCCTTGATGAAACCTATTTCATTTGCTCAATACAAGCTGCATTATCTTCGTAAATGCATGTAGGTTCTTCTATGGTAGACTTCAAACCACAGGTTCCTCGAATGTGTCTATTTACAGACCTTAGCCATATGCATTCACGCACAGCTTCATGTAGAGCAATAATCTCTGCATGATTTGAGGAAGTAGCAACAAGGGTCTGTTTTGTGGAGCGACCTTTGTGAGGGTCAGAGAGATACCCTACATCAACAAAACCCATCAAAACATCATTATCATTTTGATGGAGGGGAGGAGGAGAACATCGGCCACCATGGATGGTGTCGCCGGCGTTTATATTACGGAAGGTGGCCTTTTGCCTTGTGGGATCTAATCCCATACTTCCGTCTTTTCTTTTCTCCCTATAGGGATAAAAAAAGCCCATGTCAATCGTACCTTTTAAGTATCGAAAGATTGTCTTTATACCAATCCAATGGCGGCATGTTGGCAAGGAACTATGTTGAGCCAACAAGTTCACTGCGAATGAGATATCCGGTCTTGTGCATTGAGCTAAGTACAATAATGCACCTATTGCACTTAGATATGGCACTTCAGCCTCTAATAAGCCTTCGTCCTCATCTTTTGGACGAAATGGATCTTTTCTGGGCTCAAGACTACGGCTGATCATGGGAGTACTCACAGGCTTTGCTTTATCTTCATTAAAGCGCCTTAGTAATTTTTGAGTATATGCTGACTGATCGATCATAATCCCATCACTACGGTGCTCGAGTTCTATTCCGAGACAAAACCGTGTTTTCCTAAGATCTTTCATCTCAAATTCGGATTTCAAATATTTAGCAGTTTCTTTTAACTCATTTAGAGTTCCAATTAGATTCATGTCATTGACATAAACTGCTATAATTGCAAATCCGGAACTTGTCCTTTTAATGAACACGCATGGGCATATTTCATTGTTAATATATCCCTTCCTAATCACGTAGTCACTTAGACGGTTATATCACATCCGTCCGGATTGTTTCAATCCATATAGTGAGCGTCTCAATCTTATTGAAAACGCTCTCCGTGGTTTAGAGCCATTTGATTTGGGTAATTGAAGTCCATCTGGAACCTTCATATATATATCTCTGAATCTAGATCCCCATAGAGATATGCTGTAACCACATCCATAAGCTGCATGTCAACTTTTTCGGAAACTACAAACTGACAAGGTAGCGGAACGTTATAACGTCCATTACGGGATAATATGTCTCCTCATAGTCGATTCTAGGGCGTTGTGAGAAACCTTGTGCCACAAGGCTGGCATTGTATCTAACAACCTCATTTTTCTCATTACGCTTTCTAACAAAGACCCATTTATGGCCAACAGGTTTTATATTTGGTGGTGTCAGCGTTATAGACCCAAATACCTGTCTCTTTGTTAGTGAATCCAATTCAGTTTGGATCGCATTTTTCCATTTGGACCAATCTGCTCTTCGTTGACATTCTTCAACGGAGCGAGGTTCGATATCATCGTATTCTATAATTCCTTTTGCAATATGATATGCAAATGCATCATTAATAGTCATAGAATTTATGTCCATCATCACATGTATACTAGTGTAATTCATGGAGATCTCTCTATTCTCTGGAATTGGTTCTGTTATTGGAGTGTCCTCCAATGATGTCTCTTTGACATAACCATAATCCGGAATATTTTCATGAGATGGATTAATTGTATCGATGATTAATGGATTATTTTGTGCCAAACGCGCTTCCTGGCGGGAGCCGTGGGTCTAGCCACTACGTCACCCATATAGGGGACGTTGGCACCATTCTCATGTACTCTTGAGATGGCATCATGTCCTCTAGTGTTAGGGACATCAATCCTTGCAGGCACATTTGCAGCAGGTATATGTGATCTTGTCACTTTAGCGATATCAGAAAACGCATCAGGCATTGATTCTGCTACGTTCTGAAGATTGAGAATTCTCCGCACTTCTATTTCAGATTGTGCTGTTTGGGGATCAAGATCAGACAGAGTGGGGACAAACCACGACAATTCCTGTCTTTTCTGTTGAACATTACTGTTCATGTCTCCCCCTATTGACGGGAAGACTGTCTCATCAAAGTGACAATCCGCAAATCTAGCGGTAAATAGATCACCTGTCAAGGGTTCTATATAGCGGATAATGGTGGGAGAGTCATACCCAGTATAAAGACCTAATCGTCTTTGAGGACCCATTTTGGTGCACTGTGGCGCAATTGGCACATAGACTGCACACCCGAATATTCGTAAGTGTGAGACATCGGGCTCATACCCAGTTACCATCTGGGAAGCAGAAAATGGTTGGGTGGCAGTGGGCCTCAGACAAATAAGCACAGCTGCGTGCAATATTGCATAGCCCCAACCAGAAATAGGGAGATTGGTACGCATAACCAATGCTCGAGCAACCATTTGAAGTCTTTTAATGGCAGCTTCTGCGAGACCATTTTGGGTGTGTACATAAGGTACAGGGTGTTCAACCTCGATCCCAATGGACATGCAATAATCATCGAAAGTTTTTGATGTAAACTCTCCAGCATTGTCAAGACGAATTGACTTAATAGGATGATCATAGTGGTGAGCCCTTAATTTAATGATTTGTGCTAGGAGTTTAGCAAATGCAGCATTTCTCGTGGATAATAGCATGACATGTGACCAGCGTGTCGATGCATCAACCAACACCGTAAAATATCTAAATGGTCCGCAAGTTGGTTGAATAGGTCCACAAATATCACCTTGTATTCTTTGCAAGAATGGTATATTTTCTTTAGTGTCCTTTGCATAGGATGGTCTTGATCCTACCTTTGCTAAAGAGCAAGCCTTGCAAAATGAATGATATGAAGTAGTTCTTTGGACCAATCTATGGTTCGTACTTCTTTTCGTTTTGTAGAATGGATGTCCGTGTGAAGTTTTTAATATACGGATCATCATATCACGACCTGGGTGACCCAAACGGTAGTGCCAAAGTATATATGTGTCACAATCCCATAAATTTTTATTCATGACATGGTTGGATTCAATTACTCTGATAGTGGTTGCATATAATCCACTAGAGCGACACATAAGTTTCTCCAATACTCGTGTATTTCCGTAGTTATTAGAGGTAATGCAAAGGAACTCTTGTCCATTCTCACAATGTGTTTCCACATGAAGGTCATTGGCTCTTATATCTTTAAAACTCAATAGGGTTCTTCCAACCCTAGGAGCGTATAGAGCTTCGATGATATTAATATTCGTGCCATTTGGCAACAAAAATTGAGCTGGTCCTCGACCATGAATCAATTGTGATGATCCTGCCATCGTAGTTATTGAAGATCGACTAGGCGTCATCCATAAAAATAATTGCCTATGTCGTAATATAGTATGTGTGGTGCCACTATCAAGAAGGCATTCCATTTCTCCGGAAAACATACTGAAAAAGAATAAAGTTCGGAATATTAACACATGTCCATGACATTGAATGCGATACTTTATTGATAAGGAAAATAACCAATGATTACATCAAAGTTTTCCAAAGTCTATTCCAAAAGTAAAATCAAAATGACAAATCGTAGTCACTCAATCCGTTTGGTAACTCTAATGAAATATGACCAGAAAAGTAGAGAAATGTTGGTGGAGCGAGGCTCACTTAAGTACCCTGAAAATACTAGGATGAAACAAAAACGCCTAGAGGGGGGGTGAATAGGCCGTTCTCACAGAAATCACACTTTCTTTTAATTCAAAAATAACCTACCATACTAAGGATTGTAACACAGATATGTATCCCAACTCAGCAATAAGATAACAAGTCAAGCAAAGATAATCACAAACACATAGCAACCATGAGACCAGAATTGTTTGCGCAGTAAACCTCAAAATTGAGGAAACATCTGCGGGGCCTTTAAGGTTAAAGACCCTAATGAAAACAGATCACTAGATGAAAGAATACAAGTTCTTTACAAACAACCCAAAGCTCTGACCTTGGCTTATTTACTAGACACACTAGTAGATCGTCTGATCATATCCTTGCAAATCTTCTCCACCTTTGGACTGTCTTCACTTGTTGATAGGTGCTGACCTCGACCTTCAACCTTGCATGCACATCAACGACTCCAACTGACCTCGAGAGTACTTTGATGTGTAGGGTGTAAAGAATGATGAATGATGAACGTGTTTTGACTGGATGATCTACTTAAACATGGAACAAGTAGTTCATAGATTCAAATAAAAAACACACGGTTTCTCACAAACAAATGAAAAGCATTTGACTCTGTAGCTTCACAAACTCTTTTACGCTCAGAACCGTCTCATCTGAATACTTTTTCTTCTGGTATATATATCCCAGATTCACCCTAAAATCTTGGACCATAAAGACTCCAAAACCTAATTGACTCCTAATAAGGAAGGGACAACTCATAAAAAGATATTCAACGAGTAACTATGATTCTATCCCTAATAAAAACGATAAGACTTTACAGACCAAATCATGTAGAGAAATATCCTTTTAGGACACAACTAATTAATGCGTACAAAACGTGAAAAGAAGGAAACAATACCCGACGACTTGACCTAATAGGGATTGCAGAACAGATTGCAATCCCAGTATGCATGAAGTTGACCTTTATGAAATGCAAATGCAAAATGCTCTCACCTGAAGTACTCCCAAGATTCAGCTGAAGCATTGCATGACCATATATCACTTCCAGCAGATTACACTTGATAACTCTAGCAGACCTATGATTCTAGCTTTTGTATTAGGAATGCCAATATACATCAAACCTATACTAACAATCTCCCCCTTTGGCATTCCTATACAAAACAACACTATACTCATCATACCCTATGCAAATCATACTCCCCCTCAATCGTTACAGCAAAGTCGAAAGGCATGATATTCCATAAGCATGATATCCTTCCTTATTCCATAAGCATGATATCCTTCCTGAAACACTTTTAACAAACAACCCAGTGAAAAGCATGTAACATATAGAATTAGCAACTTAGCAACTTCTCCCCCTTTTTGTCTAGGAAATGACAAAGGGCACCAATATGATAGAAGTACCATCTGATAGAGTTACAAACTACAAGAACCGTATTCAATACTATCTCATGAGAGAACGATGCCATAGGAAACCTGAACATGTTGATTAAGAGGCATGAAACTGTCCCAAACTCCCAATTCATATATGGATGCACGCAACATTTAACCAACACTCATTTTGAATCACCCAGAGATGGGAAAATTAACAAGTAGTACTCATACTCCCCCTTAATCGATTCATCTGGACATAATGAAGAAAAATAAATAAAAATGATCATGATCATGATAACACACAATGAGGTGAGATTTAGTAGTAGAAGTGAGAGGGAAAGAAAAAGCAAAGCATTTAGAGAAAGTGAATCGATGACTTCTCAAAGACAACAATGAGCGAAGCAGAAGTAACACTACACATGAATCTTGAACAACAAGCATTTAGGCACAGACTGGGGCTAAAACACCTCTTAACTTTGGGGTAAAGTGAGCAGAAGTCAATATGGGGCGACAACTTAACCTAGGATCAACCAGAATTAGAGTTCATCGACAAACACTACTTTTCGTTTCTCAAGTCCTCCTTATATCCCCGTGTGGGCATATATATTTTCTTTTGAAGCCTTCCACACTCTTTTTTTTTTTTTTGTGCTGCGACTCATATAGCGAGCCTTATGTCAGTGGCTCCCAAACCAGATGGTTTTAGGGCACTAAGTGTAACAAGGACACTCCAAAGGACACATCAACTCGAGTCGTTTAAGAGCAACAAGATAAACCACCGGGAGACCAAGCCATTCCTGTTTCTGCCCAATCCTCATATCGTTCGTCACGACCGAGGCCTGTTTACTTTAGGAATAGCCTGGCCAAGCTCCATATCGCAATGAATTTTTTTTTTTGTTGTTGAAGGAGCATAGAATTACGAACACCAAAAAGAGTGCAGTTTGTGAAAGACTAATCCCAGATCACGTAGAACAAGATGTTACCCCCACAAAAGACTTAAGTGTGCAAGTGAATATAGCAAAGTTTGGGAGAGTGAGCCAGCCATAATCCTTGACTAAAACCTGAGGTAGAAAGAAGAACATATAGTGCACTGCAACCCTGACCCAGGATTGAAAATGAGAGCAAGATACAGCAATCTCAATCTAAGATCAATTTTCCACCAACCACTTCAGGATTGAAATCTCACATGCAATCCTAGTAGAGACAAATGCATTCTGCTGAAACTAATTTTTTTATTTTTTTTTATTTTTTTTTTTTATTCTAAATGAAAGCACACAATGAACATGCAGAAGCTATAAAATCAGATGAACCAATTGAGGGAGAGTATCAGTACCGAGAACATACACCAATGGCATTCCGAAGTGACTCAAAACGAGCATTGTCTAAAGGTTTTGTGAAAAGATCAGCCAATTGGTGTTCAGTGGGTACAAAGGCAAGCTCAAGTATATTTCTTTCAACCAAATCACGAATAAAATGGTATCTCATGTCAATGTGCTTGGTGCGTGAGTGTTGGACAGGGTTCTTAGAAATATTGATTGCACTCGAGTTATCACAAAAGATTGTTAACTTACCTTGAGAAATTCCATAATCTCGAAGCATTTGCTTCATCCAGATCATCTGAGTACAGCAGCTACCCGCAGCTACATACTCAGCCTCAGCAGTAGAAAGAGAGATGCAATTTTGCTTCTTGCTATGCCATGCAACCATATTGTTTCCAACAAAGAAACAACCTCCAGATGTGCTTTCATTTAGAATTAGCACGGAGAGAAAGAAAAAAAAAATACCAGAAAAAAGAAAAAGATAAACAACAAACAAAAAAAATAAAGAGATAAGCCATCCAGTGAATATACCCAAGCACATGTAACCAGTGCTCATGACGAATCACTCTGAAATACCCTAGAAAACACCAGGTACTCACACTCCCCCTTAATCGATTCATCGAGACAGACAAAAAAATGATCATGATCATGATAACACACAATGAGGTGAGATTAGTCGCAGAAGTGAATGGAAAAGAAAAAGCATAGCATTTAGAGAAAGTGATTCGATGACTTCTCAAAGACAACAATGAGCCAAGCATAAGGAACACTACACAGTAATCTTGAACATCAGGCATGTAGACACAAACTGGGGCTAAAGCACTTCTTAACTTTGTGGTAAGTGATCAGAAGTCAATATGGGGCTTCAACTTAACCTATGAAAAACTAGAATTAGAGTTCACCGACAAATACTACTTTTCGTTTCTCAAGTCCTCCTTATATCACCGTGTGGGCTCATATATTTTCTTTTGAAGCCTTCCACACCTTTTTATTTTTTTTTATTTTTTTTTTTTTTGGTGCTGTGACTCATGTAGCGAGCCTTATGTCAGTGGCTCCCAAACCAGTTGGTTTTAGGGCACTAAGTGTAACAAGGACACTCCAAAGGACACATCAACTCGAGTCGTGTAAAAGCAACAAGATAAACCACCGGGAGACCAAGCCATTCCTGTTTCTGCCCAATCCTCATATCGGGTCACGACCGAGGCCTGTTTACTTTAGAAATAGCCTGGCCAAGCTCCATATTGCAAGGAATATTTTATTTATTTTTTAAAGGAGCATAGAATTACGAATACCAAAAAGAGCATAGTTTGTGAAGGACTAATCCCAGATCACGTAGAACAAGTTGTTACCCCCACAAAAGACTTAAGTGTGCAAGTGAATATAGCAAAGTTTGGGAGAGTGAGCCAGCCATAATCCTTGACTAAAACCTGAGGTAGAAAGAAGAACATATAGTGCACTGCAACCCTGTCCCATGATTGAAAATGAGAGCAAGATACAGCAATCTCAATCTAAGATCAATTTTCCACCAACCACTTCAGGATTGAAATCTCACATGCAATCCTAGTAGAGACAAATGCATTCTGCTGTAGAGTTTTTTTTTTTTTATTCTAAATGAAAGCACACAATGAACATGCAGAAGCTATAAAATCAGATGAACCAATTGAGGGAGAGTATCAGTACCGAGAACATACACCAATGGCATTCCGAAGTGACTCAAAACGAGCATTGTCTAAAGGTTTCGTGAAAAGATCAGCCATTATATATATATATATATATTTTTTTTTTTAAAGGAGCATAGAATTACGAATACCAAAAAGAGCATAGTTTGTGAAGGAATAATCCCAGATCACGTAGAACAAGTTGTTACCCCCACAAAAGACTTAAGTGTGCAAGTGAATATAGCAAAGTTTGGGAGAGTGAGCCAGCCATAATCCTTGACTAAAACCTGAGGTAGAAAGAAGAACATATAGTGCACTGCAACCCTGACCCAGGATTGAAAATGAGAGCAAGATACAGCAATCTCAATCTAAGATCAATTTTCCACCAACCACTTCAGGATTGAAATCTCACATGCAATCCTAGTAGAGACAAATGCATTCTGCTGTAGAGTTTTTTTTTTTATTCTAAATGAAAGCACACAATGAACATGCAGAAGCTATAAAATCAGATGAACCAATTGAGGGAGAGTATCAGTACCGAGAACATACACCAATGGCATTCCGAAGTGACTCAAAACGAGCATTGTCTAAAGGTTTCGTGAAAAGATCAGCCAATTGGTGTTCAGTGGGTACAAAGGCAAGCTCAAGTATATTTCTTTCAACCAAATCACGAATAAAATGGTATCTCATGTCAATGTGCTTGGTGCGTGAGTGTTGGACAGGGTTCTTAGAAATATTGATTGCACTCGAGTTATCACAAAAGATTGTTAACTTACCTTGAGAAATTCCATAATCTCGAAGCATTTGCTTCATCCAGATCATCTGAGTACAGCAGCTACCCGCAGCTACATACTCAGCCTCAGCAGTAGAAAGAGAGATGCAATTTTGCTTCTTGCTATGCCATGCAACCATATTGTTTCCAACAAAGAAACAACCTCCAGATGTGCTTTCATTTAGAAT
>BDJD01005377.1:38780-62104 GCA_002564525.1 Rosa multiflora
AACCCTGGTCGAAGGACAAAAAGAGCACAACACGTCCTTCACTCTTCGAGATTGAACATGTAGACATCATGCCTCCCCCTGATGTCAATATCTCCCCTTGATTGCTACAATCATGGGAGTTCGGATAACTTTTTCGATCCGATGCTCTTCACATGTTTCTCGAATGTGGATTTTGGTAACGACTTAGTAAATAAGTTCGCTACATTATCCTCTTATCGGATTTGGCTCACTTCAGTATTTAGAAGTGCTTGTTGTCATTCTGATGGAGGGGAGGAGGAGCACGGAAGGTGGCATTTTGCCTTATGGGGTCTGATCCCTCACTTCCGTCGTCTCTTTTTCTGTAGGGATAGAACAAGCCCATATCAATCGTACCTCTCAAATATCGAAAGATTGTCTTTATACCATTCTAATGGAGTTGCGATGGCGTGGGGCTAAATCTAGCCAACAAGTTCATAATAATTGAGGTGTCCGGTCTTGTATTGTGCTAAGTACAATAATGCGCCTATTGTACATAAGTAAGCACTTCTGCTATTAACACGTCTTCGTCATCATCCCTGGGACGAAACGGATCCCTTTTAGGGCCAAGACTACGGACGACCATGGTGCATCTTTGACTTTATCAAAAATGTCTCTTGACACGGTATACAAGTTCTGAATTTAGACAAAACCGTGTTCTCCCAAGGTCATTCCTCTCAAACTCGGATTTCAGGTGCTCAGCGGTTTCCCTAAACTCTCAAGGGTTCCAATTATGTTTATCAACATAAACCGCGACCATTGCAAATCCGGAACTTGTTATGGAAACTAGTGGGCATAGTTCATCATATCCCTTCCCAATCAAGTAGTCATTTTAGTGAGCATTTCAACCTCGTTGCAAATGCATTCCGTGGTCTAGAGCCACTTGACTTGGGTAAATAAAGTCCACAAGAACCTTCATTATATTATGTATCTAGATCCCCATAGAGGTACGTAGTGACCACATTCGTAAGCTGCATGTTCAGTTATTTGGAAACTACCAAACTGATAAGGTAGTGGAGTGCAATGACATCCATTACGAGAGAATATGTCTTCTTGTAGTCGATTCCAGGGCGTTGTGAGAAACCTTGCGCCATAAGCTGAGATTACCATCTCTTTTTCTCATCACGCTATCTAATGAAGACCTATTAATGTCAATAGGTTTTATGGGGTTACTTATGGGGTTATGATTGAAGGTTATTGTAAGGAAAAGAAGTCGGCGAAGCGGTTAATTTGCTTAATGATATGGTGGAGAAGAGGTATATACCGAGCTCGGCGCTCTGTTGTAAGGTGATTGATGTTCTGTATTGCGAAGGGAAGGTGGAGGATGCTTGCGAACTGTGGAAGAGGCTTTTGACGAAGAATTGCACGCCGGATAATGCAGTATTGGGCACACTCATATACTCGCTTTGTGAGAAGGGAGAAGTGTGGGAAGCCAGGAAATTGTTTGATCAGTTTGAGACGAGTGAGGCTTATTTCTGATGTCATGACTTACAACATGCTTATTTCTGGGATGTGTGAAGTGGGGGAGTTGTGTGAGGCAGGGAGGTTGTGGGATGACATGGTGGACAAGGGATGTACTCTGTATTGATGAAAGGATTCTGTAAGATTAGAAAAGCGAAGAAGGGAATTAGGATTTTGGACGAGATGTTCGAAAAAGGCTGTTTGGCAAACAAGTCTACTTATGCTATGTTGATTGAGGGGCTCTGTGACTCCGGAGAGGAAGCTGAAGTCACTAGAGTAATATCTATGGCAATGTCAAGTGGGATCTTTTCCTTACTAAGGTTGTTGGTGATTTGGATACTGGGGAAAGTGTTCTAAACAGAATACTACTGGAGAATGCTGATTAGAGCCCCAGAACTTGTGGCCTTGGAAAATACTGACCTTGATCTCACCCACAGTTTTTCTCAGGTCGGTATTTTGTTATTCCATCCATTATTTTTCATTTTGAGAAGAAATCAATGTTGTTTACAGTTTATTTATTAATAAATTTCTGCCAATAATTTACTGTGGTAGATTATATTATTGAAAGGATTATGTTGCTGTATTTTTTTGTTCAAAAAGAGTTTGTATCTTTGATGTAAGCTCATACTGGGTCATGTCAAAATTAGGCATATGTCAACCCTCTTAGCACCTCTTTAGCTGTATTCGACTCAATGGGTGTTTTTCTTTTTCACTATTAGATTTACAATAGAGTTTGTGAGCTACACATAATAAAAGTTATCATTAGTTCATTACAATTGTTACATCTTTATGCTTAATAATCTGTTTTCTTTTTTCAATGGGGAAGGTGCTAGTAGAAGTACCTTATTGGAATCAAGTCTGCAGGGACCCAAGATGGGCACTGACGGTGGATATTGGAAGGGCTACCATTCTTATTCCTTTACTAATGAACTCTCTCTCATTTCTATTTGTAGAGTAGTCCTAGTGATTCACAATTATGAGCAAAAAGCATTTCCTCCTGAATTTGGTTCTTCAATTAAAAGGCAAGAATAATAATTTTATGGAATTTTATTTAGGTAAAGAAGAAGTTGGAATTTGGTTAAATCCCTTTTATCTGTTCTGTTTAATGTATGACTCAATATGGATGATGATCCTAATAGAAACCTTGACTATCATGCTCCACAGCTCTTGATTAACCCATATTATGAAATTATAACTACAAATAAAAGATCTGTTGGACACTTCCTTTTTTATTTTTAGCATTTGTGGAATGTTTATTGAGCTACTTGACTTTAGTTATAGAGATGAACAACCTCATAGATATTATGTTAAGACAGAGATAGGCCAAGGTTATAAGATTGCTCGCTGGACCAGTATTGCCATGTCTTGATGTCTGAGTTGTAAGTATAATTCTCAAATTCTCTCTCAGTTGATTAGCATTACTCACCTCTTCACTCGACTCTTGTAGGCAATTTCTGATTTACTGCTTCTCTTCTTATCTGAACTTGCAGACTGTTCTTTGTCTCCTCCACTCAATCGCACAAACACAAGAATTTATTTAGAGTTTCTAAGTAGAATGAAAATCATAAAGAACAGAGGAAGAGATAGGAATAATATGTTTGTATTTGATAGTTGCTTTACAGTACAATGCCTAGATTTATACAAGGACTATATTCTATCTAAGGTAAGAATTAATTGTTTGATTTACAGAATATATTGAATTGAAAGCAGATACAAGAAACTGATACTCTTTGATTTAGGATCTGCCATTTGATTCACAGAGTGATTGAAGCACTAATCAATGCAATGAACCTGGACTATCTTCTTGGTTATCATTCCCCCGCAAGCTGAGAGGACGAGCACGAACCGGAAGCTTGGACGTAAGAAACTGGAAACGCTGAGTTGATAAGCCCTTGGTGAAAATGTCTACTGTTTGGTCATCAGTAGAAACATAGGAAACGGCATGCTCTTTTCTAACAACCTTATCCCTCACATAATGGTAATCAACTTCGATATGCTTGGTTCTGGAATGAAAAACTGGATTAGAGGCCAAAGATATGGAGCTGACATTATCACACCAGATCCGGGGACATGAGAGAAGCACATTAAGATCACGAAATAGAGACCGAAGCCAAGACAACTCAGCAGCTGTGTAAGCACGCTGCCGGTACTCAGCTTCAGCACTTGACCTGGATACTGTTTTATGTTTCTTGGAGCTCCAAGAGATCAAGTTTGGACCAAGATAAACACAGAACCGACCAGTTGAATGATGATCATCCGGATCACCCACATAATCAGCATCCGAATAGGCAACTAACTTGAGAGAACCTGGCTGATAAACTAATCCATGATATCGTAGGATTCGTTTGGCTGCCACCCAATGGACATGAGTTGGTGAGTACATGAACTGACACACTTGATTGACAGCATAACAAATATCAGGACGAGTGAGAATAAGGTATTGTAAAGCCCCAACAATACTTCTATATTCTGACGGATCCTCTAATTTGACTCCATCATAGACACTAAGCTTTTTGCCAGATAAAACAGGCGTAGTATAAGGTCTAGAATCATGAAGCTTGGTCCTTTTCAACAAATCCACAATATATTTATGTTGTGTCAGATGCAAATGGTCACCCTAATAAACAGCCTCAATACCAAGAAAGTAATAAACAGAGCCCAAATCTTTCATAGAGAATAAGGAGTTGAGTTGATGAATGAGGTGCGATATGTGAGAAGAGTTGTTACTGTGATCAGTATGTCATCCACATAAATGAGAAGAATGATATATATGCCTCTATTATTGAATGTGAACATAGAGTAGTCAGCCCGTGATTCCAGGAAGCCAAGTTCTTCTAAGTAATCCGAAAGGCATCGAAACCAAGCCCGAGGGCCTGTTTTAAACCATATAAAGAACGGCGGAGCTTGCAGACATGTTGTGGGAATTTGGGATCGACAAAGCCAACAGGTTGCTTCATATAGACATCCTCATTGAGATAGCCATGGAGAAATGCATTTTGGACGTCTAACTGTCTAATTGGCCAACGATGACTGACTGCAAGAGCAAGAATGAGGCGAATTGTGGAGTGCTTAACAACTGGACTGAACGTTTCAGAATAATCAAGGCCCTCTTGCTGATGAAAGCCATTGGCTACTAGCCTTGCCTTATATCGCTCAATACTCCCATCTGAGCGTTTCTTGATTCGGAATACCCATTTATTAGGAAGAATATTCATTGAGGAGGATGGTGGAACTAAGGACCAAGTACCTGCCTGTTGCAATGCTTTGAATTCATGACCCATTGCTTCATGCCATTCTTGATACTTTGCAGCCTGTGTATAACAAGTAGGCTCAAGAGGAAGAGCTAGGAAAGTAGAGAGCATAGCATATCTGGGATTGGGCTTGCGAATTCTATGTTTGCTGCAAGTGACGATGCAGCCATGATTATTCACCTGTGACACCAAAGGAGAGGATAACAATGGTGGAATCGGATTGTCAGTGGGGAGAGCAGTTGGGGGATCAGAGTGGGAGGAGGGTGAAGGAATTGGTGATGTAGGTGGTTGTGCAGAGGAGGACGAAATCGGATTGGAAGAACTCTGATTTGGAAGAGAAGGGGAAGTTGGAGATTGGGATTGAGAGGAATCACCAAAAGTGAGAATTTGGCGTTGTGGGTTCAGAGTATAGACTTGTAGAGATGGTGTGGGTGGTTGACGTTCATGGTCTTGAGGAGGAGCAATGTTTGCGGTAGAAAGAGAAGGAGAGTGAGATTGACGTGGAGGAGCAGAGAAACGTGGAGAAGGAGAAGGACTTGGAGAAAGAGATGGACTTGGGCCTGATACTGGGCCAAAAATTATAATGGACTGATCTGTTGAGGGATCAATGGAGGAGCTAGAAGTGAGAGCAGTTTCGGTAAATGGAAAACTGGACTCATCAAATAACACATGACGAGACAAATAAACACGACCTGAAGATGGATCAAGTCAATGATATCCTTGATGATTGAGTGAATAACCTAAGAACACACAACGTTTGGACCGTAATTGTAATTTAGAAGAGTTACAGGGATGAAGATAAGGAAAACAAGCACAGCCAAAGACCTTTAAAGAGTGATATTGAGGCACACAATGAAAAAGTTTTTCATAGGGAGAGACATAGTTAAGAACTCGGGATGGAAGACGATTGATGATATATACGGCTGTATTGAATGAGTCAACCCAATATGTGGATGGCATATGTGCATGGGCTAAAAGAGTGAGTCCAGTATCAACAATATGGCGAAGCTTTCGTTCGGCCAAACCGTTTTGTTCAGGGTGTTTTGGACAAGAAAATCTTTGGAAGATTCCATGAGTTGATAAATAGGATTGAAAAACATGACTCTTGTACTCACCGCCTTCATCACACCGAAGCATTTTTATAGGACGATTAAATAATTTTTTCGCGTGAGTACGAAAGGTGATAAATAATTGAAAGACTTCACTCTTTTTTTTCATGGGATAGATCCAAGAGTATCGGGAATAGTCATCGACAAAGAGTAAATAATATTTAAAACCTTGATGAGATAATAGAGAGGAGCACCAAACATCCGAATGTATTAATTCTAATGGGAAATTTGAAACAGAATCTGATAATTGATAGGGAAGTTTTGTACTTTTCCCTAATGGACATGATTGACAAAAAGAGAAGTTACTTGATCCCAGTACTGGAACAGCTTTATTAGACAATACTTTAGATACTATAGCAGAAGAAGCATGACCAAGGCGAGAATGCCAAGTTTCAGCGGAGACACGAGAGCCAACATAAGCCAATGAACTAGAGACTTTGGATGATTTTAAAGGAAACCGTAATGGATAAAGGCCATTTTCACTCTTCCTGTGGTAGAGCATCTTCCCCATCTTCATAGCCTTAACACAGAAGTAATTAGGATAGAAGATAAAATAAGAATGATTATCAATAGTGAATTTGTAGACTGATAGAAGATTAGTAGATGCAGAGGGACAATGAAGAATATCATTGAGATGAAATGAGGAAGAGGCAGAATGAAGCTTAGACGAGCCGATGTGTTTAATAGACAATCCAGAATCAGAATTAATTCCACCAAGATTATCAAGACCTTTATAAGTTTGAGGAGAATCAATATTACCTAGGTTTGGTGTGACATGAGAATTGGCCCCGGTGTCTGTCAACCATGTTTCTTCAGAAGGAGAGTGATGAACAGTCATGCATTGAGCCGAGAAGATAGGACATGACCCTTATAAGATAAATTGAGGCGGTTGAAACAGTCAATAGCGGAGTGGCCAGGGTGAGAGCAAATTTGGCATTGAATGCGACCAGTATTGAAAAAGGAGTTACCAGTGCTTGTAGAGGTACCTGGTGCTGGACCCAAGATGGAAGACAGACGAGACCCAGAGGAGCCACAAGAATGAAGGAACGTACCACGGCCTCTAGAATGAGCAGAACCGGAACTTGTTATTCCATGAGAATGTGATGAGCCACGGTTGGAACCCCCACGTCTAGAGATGAATGAGTTCCGACCACGTCCCCTAGATTGATTTGCATGAAGTGCATGGACTCCTTCTGCAGCAGCAGGAAGAGCATATTTAGAGACGCGGCGCTCCGCACTAAGGAGAAGAGCTTCTAGGGCTTCATACGTGATGGGAGAATCACGAGCCTGAGCAGAGCTGACTGTTGTTTCATATAGGGGGCCAACATTGGTCATGATAATGTTGACAAGATCCGTATCAGGGACAAGAGAACCGGCAAGGGCCAAGTTGTCTGCAATGGAATTGAGTTTGTCTAGGTAATCTGAAACAGACATAGTACCTCTAGTGGTGCGAAGGAGATTAGCTCGGAGTTGAAGGACGCTGTGCTGGGATTGAGAAGCAAATTGGGTAGCTAATGCAGTCCACGTAGCATGAGAAGAGGTGGAGCGTGCGACAGTTGATAGGACTTTGGGAGTGAAAGAGCCATTGATCCATCTCAGGACCATTTGATCTTGTAGAACCCAAGGCTCGAAGTCCGGATTAACTTGATCAGTGAGGCTACCTTCTTTATCTTTCAGGAAGCAAGGGGGACACGGAGTGGTACCATCAACAAAACCCCAAAGTTTTCTACTTTTCAGAATGGGGGTGATCTGAGCAAGCCATAGGGGATAGTTTGTTCGGTCAAGTTTGATGGTGAGGAAGTTTGAAACAGAAGGAGTATTCTCAGTGGAGGATGAGGAGGCCATGGGACAGGGGAGTGAGAGAAAAAAAATTATACATCAAGAGATTGGAACAGAGGATACCATAAAGAACAGAGGATACCAGTATCAACCCCACAAGCTGAGAGGATACCAGTATCAACCCCGCAAGCTGAGAGGATACCATAAAGAACAGAGGAAGAGATTGGAATAATCTGTTTGTATTTGATAATTGCTTTACAGAACAATGCCTAGATTTATACAAGGAATATATTCTATCTAAGGTAAGAATTAACTGTTTGATTTACAGAATTTATCGAATTGAAAGCAGATACAAGAAACTGATACTCTTTG
This sequence comes from Rosa multiflora, assembly GCA_002564525.1. NCBI lineage: Eukaryota > Viridiplantae > Streptophyta > Magnoliopsida > Rosales > Rosaceae > Rosa > Rosa multiflora. The sequence goes on from BDJD01005377.1 coordinate 46,768, forward strand.
ATTTAGGATCTGCCATTTGATTCACAGAGTGATTGAAGCACTAATCAATGCAATGAACCTGGACTATCTTCTTGGTTATCAGTACGATAGGATAATATGGTGCGAGTTCTGCTCGGTAATTTAGATGGTGGCTCTGTTATAATTATCTAGAAAAATTCTCATTTTACTTGAGATCTTTATCAGTTTCACGATGTTTTAATATACTTTAATTGAATTGAATTGCATGCTTGGTATTAGAAAAAGAAAAGAGAATTCAAATTGGAAAAGTATCCTTGAAATTTTAGTTTTCACTACAAGAATAAGTTAATCACACGACACTCATCACACGACACATCAGTTTTTTCTGTCGTCTGAGTTAGTTAGACGACAGATTTTTTAAATCAGTCGTCTCATCTCTACTCATCCAACAAATGATCATTTCGTAAATTTGAGAGATTTCAGACGACACTAACAAGGACATCTGTTGTCTGAATAACCGAAAAAAAAAAAACAAACTATCATTAATTTATATTTATTTTATGTGATGTCAGCTCCCTAGATTTTACAAGTTCACAACTATATGCAGTGTTGCTGCTAAGGGTATGTTTACTTTTGCATATGATATGGAATTGAAGAATTAATGATCTTATTAAAGGTCGTGGCTAAGGCCCTGCATTTTGAAAAAATGGCTAATGCATGTATACTGTTATTTTCCATTCTTTACATGCAGCATCTCATAATACCTGTAGCTGTTGGACTCTCATAAATTTGAAGTCACTTTGCATATCATATGGAATTGAAGAATGACCTTAAAGGTTGTGGTACTTCAATATTATGATATCTCAGGAGCAATAAATTTTGTTAGCCGAATCTTGGTTCTGTGTATGGGTAAAAAATACATGAGGAGCACCAGTTTTGCATCCTCACTGAACAGAACTAGGTCTCCATCCTTTATCTGCAATCCTTTCCCATTTCTAAGCTAATCCAGTGTTACACATCTTACTAAGGAAAAAAGAAATTTCAATTAATGCCAATTGTTTTGAGCTTTCTCTGTTCTTTATGTGCAGCATGTCACAGCAAGGAAATTCTTTGGCAGACTATCAACTCACTGGCCCTTTAGGACATTCAGGAGGGCCACGAGAGGTGTCTTTATTATTGTTACTTCTTTGTTTTTGAACAAATGAATTGAGCAGTTCTTCAGATATGATTGCTCACATCCCCCACAAAATGATCACTTCCAGGCATTGAGACTGTCCCAATTCTTGTAATCATCCTCGTAATCATGCAATTTCCTGTCAGGTATGTAAATATGTTGTTTTCCTGTCATGAATCTTTTTCTTCTTTATCATACCAAACTTTTGTTTGCATAGTTGATCAAAGTGTTGTCTAGAAAAAAAATGGCATTTCCTCCATTGAAAGGTAGGCCTCAACCAGGAATGTTCGACATCCCAATTTCTGATCCTTTATATATTGCCTAAAAATACTGTGACATTACATCAATATGTTTTATGGGGTACTTAAGTTTCACTAGTTGTATTGGTAAAACCCTTCATGTGAATATCCACTTGCTCATTTGTTTGAGTACAATCAAAGCTTCTGAAGCACTTGTATATTTTAATTTATTGCAAAATATTATGATTGCAAGTGTTAATACGAGCTTGGAAATCAGACTGAGTGTCACAGAGATGTAGTTTCAAAATTGGTTAAAAATATACATGGTTGAACCTCTGTAATTCATCCTTGTCAGTATTGTTTAGAAAGAAATATATATACAGGGAGCATTGTTAACAGTATCTTAATGTCAATTGATCAATAAAAAGCTGGGTAATGCATCCTTTGTCTGCCCTGTTTTTTATGTGTAGCATCTCAGTAAGTAATCTTTTTTTAGGGTCTCAACTCTTGGACCTTCTGGAGAACCGTATGTTAAAAGAAGGCTAAGAATGCTCACATGCCCAATGTTCGGATGTCTTGCTGCCATCAGCTGTAATTGTAATTATCAAATTCTAAGGTATTACTAAAATCTATGCATCTTTTAATCTTTTGCATTGTAATTTGTAACACATAAGTCGGGTTTGTATTGAACTTCTAATAGACTTTTGAACTCGAGTCCACAATAATGCCTCAAAGAAAATGGAATTGAAGCCTTAGGCATTGCATTTTGTAAAAGATGGCTTATATATCCTCTATATTCTGTTCTCTACATGCAACATCTCAGTAACTAAAATTTGTAACCCCTCATCTCAACAACCAGATATGATACCCTGATTAATTAGAATAACTTAAATTCTGTTCTTGAGAAGGGGCTGTTGCCTAGGATTCTCTCTTATATCGGGATGTCTACCTCTTTATTCTTGAGAAAATGGAGGGCATCAAGTTGTTTGGGCATCTCAACTCGCTTGAAACCTTGAAGATTGCTCATGGATACTGGGCTGCCCATGTACACCTCTCTTTCTTCTATACGTATAATCACTGTTGAAGCTAATGCTGCTGTGATAGAGTAATGCGAGCAGAGTAATGGCAAGCTAACAAGAAGCAAGTTGATAGGTCTGAGGAAGATGGCTGGTCATGCCAATGCCTGAGGAAGATGGCTGGTCATTATTTGAAAAACATGCCTTCAAAAATGCAGGTGTTGGTGCGTGCAAACATCTTGGAGGAATTGATAGGAGCATAATTATGCGATAATAATATTGTTAATGTTTAAGTAAATCCAGAATATGTGTCTGGCCCAAACTTGAGGTTACTTACTCTAGTTGAAATAGGGTTTATATTAGAGATATTCTCGGAGAATCTTAGGAGATATCCAATCAATGTACGATTATGTTTCCATGTACAACTCTATCTCTATGCTTATTATCCTCTATATAAATAGGCCCCTATTATCAATGAAAGTACGACTCAATTCTCTCCTAATTCAGTTTTCCTAAAATACGTTATCAGCACGAAGCCCTAACCCTGAAACCCTAAATTCATAACCCTAAAATCCCAGAAACATCCGCCGCCCACCTTGAAGCCACAGACTCCAGGAACTCAGAACCAGCGGTGTCACCCCCAGAACCGACCGGAATCAACTTGAACGGGCTATTATAAGTGACTAAACCGGCCCCATGAAGAACCCGTAGTTATCCTACCTTGTTCACATACTTCCGGTCCACCTTTCACCGCCATCTTCTGTCAGAAGCTGCGGTCGTACCCCAGAATTATGGAACTGGGAAGAAACTCACAGGAACCGGCCATTAACTCCCTGAACCGGCCAGTTGAAGATCGAAAATCCAGAGCCAGTCAGCCACTGCCAATCCCTGCACTTGCAGCACCACTGAGCCCAAAACTCATAAGCCTGCAAGCCCAAAAATTTACAAGCCTATAAGAGAAAAGGAAAAGGAGGCAGCCTAGAAGCCCACTGACGAAGCCCAATACAGAAGCCCACTGAAGTAAGCCCAGATGCCTGCTAACGTCAGCCTAACATGCCAGCGTCCGCGTCATCACATGCGTCAGCTCCGCACTGCCACATCAAACTCCAGTAGACCTGCCACGTAAGCCACAGGTCAACTCCAGTCAACCCACGGTCAACATAGGTTGACCGATTCCGGTCAACTTTCCGGCGACTTTTCCGGCCATCTATTTCAAGGTATTTTTTTACTAAAAGTTCTCATTTTTTTGAGTTTTTATTCAATTTCTCTTCTTTTTCTCATGGACTTGCAACCTCCCTTTTTCTACCCCCATTTCTTTATCATAAGGAAGACCAAATAAAGCTGAACTGTGGGGGTTCGTGCTCACTCTAAGCTTAGAGCTTATTGAGATCTCCAAACTTAGAGTTTGTAGAGAATTTATGATCGACCACTTACGTCATTATTTCGATCTAATCCAATATCTCTTGGAATTGAATTTCTTGGAAGCAACTACGCTCAGAAATTCCTAATTTCTTGGAAGCGACTACGCTCATAAATTTTATTTGTTTTTGTGGTAGCCTTTTTCACTCCGAAACTAACCCTAATTTTTTGTTCTCTTTCAGGATGAGTAACCTGAACAAAATGGACTTTGCTCCATTGGGAACAACTGGCTCTGAATATCACAGGTGGGTTCATGATGTCCGCCATCATCTCAAGGCCGATGGAATCCTGGATACGATTCTCGAGCCTAGCAAGGACGTGCTAACTGTTGAGCAAGCTCAAGCTTTGGAAGCAAATAGAGCAGCCTTAGAGGCAAATAAGGCGAAAGCAATCATCCTAATGACTCATCATATGGATGATTCGCTCCAGTACGAGTGTATGAATGAAGAAGACCCCAGAAGGCTGTGGGTCTCACTCAAAGAAAGATTTGGCAATGTCCGTGACTCCTTTGCTTCCTGACCTAGAAGTGAGATGGCATAGCCTCCGCTTCTGTGATTTCAAGTCAGTTCTTGACTACAACTTGGAAGCACTTCGCATTAAATCCTTAATGGAATTCTGCGGTAAAGAGATCACAAATCCAATGTTGATTGAGAAGACTCTCTCTACCTTCCCCGTCTCTGCATTGATGGTTGCTAAGAACTATCGAATCGATGTTATTACAATACGAATCACAAGGTTTTATGAGCTTATTAGAACTATGAATGTTGCTGAAGAGCATGACAACATCCATATGAAGAACTACAATTCGAGATCCGTGGGAATAGTGCCTATTCCGGAATCCAATTATAGTCGCGCCCAAAGAGAGGGCACTAAGAGTGAAACCCTAATCTTAGGGATACATTTGGACGTTCTAGTCCATATAATCGCTCTACTAGGGAAGATAACCGCCAAAATAGGCGAACACGGAACTAAAAAGATCAACGTAGAAAGAGAGAGCGAGGCAACGCCTCTGGCCATGTTGGTGGCTCCACCAACACTAAGAGCCATCTAAATGACACTTTCAAAGCGCCTCAATCAATGGAGTTTGAGCAAAGAGATGTATGTTCTTGATGTGAAGTGTCTGATCATTGGGCACACATTTGTAGAGCTCGTGAAGAACTTGTCACCGCCTACAAAGCATATTGTGAAGCAAGAGAAGCTCACTATGTGGAACAAGAAGATCAAGAAGATGATCTAGAGTGCAGGGTTGAAGACTACAAATCTAGCTGGGATCAATAGATCTCCAATTCTGTTTAAGTCTTTATTTTTCCAAGAGATGTAATAGGCAATTGCCATATACTTTGTAGTAAATGCCAATGGCTTAGTCTTTCTTCAAATTAGGCTCACCCAAAGTAAGGCCTAGTTTGGGATTGATTTTGAAACTGCTTTTGGGGTTGCTTCTGCTTTTGGGTTTAAGGGATGGTATTTGGTAAAGTTCTCTAGAAGTTGCTTTTGGGCCAAATAGCTTCTCGAGGAATTTGATACTGAGAAGCAACAAATCGTAGTTTTTGGACTTGCTTCTCTGAAAAACATGGAGCAACAGTTCAAGATTAATGAATTATACCAAATTTCCAATTCTGCCCCCTTCCTTTTCTGAAAAGTACATCGAGCATATAGGGTTTGATTGATAGAATTGCCGTAAAAAACAGATCGCATATCTCCTTCTTCCCTCTTCATGATCATTGACCGGTTCAAGCATCAATCTCCTCATCATAAAGTTGAAAGAGCAGCGTCGTCTCCAGATTCTAAAGGTAAAACCTCAATTTGTTTGGTAGATTTTGCGCAAGATTCGATCACAAAGGGGTTTGATTGATAGAAAATTTTTTGTTTCAGAAAATCCTTTAGAGATGGGTAAGTGGTAAACCCTCTTTCTCAAACTATCCATCTCGCTCTTCTCAAGGTTTTCTCTCTCTGTGTCTTCGACTTCTTCAAAGCACATAGACGGGTAAGTGGTTTTTACTCTCTTTCAATTCAATTTCAGTCCCTCCAATTATTTTACCCTTTAATTTCATCTCTTTGATTATGATGCTACCTGGGTTTTTGTTCAAATTTCTGTTCTGAAACCGTGCAATTTCATGAGTTTTTCTGATTTTTGGGGTGCATTTGGATAACAAGAATGACCTGAACTTGTTCATGGCTATGGTTATTGAATTTTGGTGCCACTCTCGTGGTCTCCAAAAGATTACAGTTTGATTTGCTAATTTGAATTAGGGGAAAGTAAAGCTGGAGCCTTGTTTTAATTTCTGTTTTGCTACTGGTTCTTTTATATGTACATTTTGAAGCCTTTGCATATTAGTGTCAAATTGATATATTCTGGTCCCTAGTTCCAATTACAATTGGTCATTGAATCCTATGGTTTGAAACAAAGTAGCTCTTTAGATTGTGGTCAACATCTTTGTTTTGTGAGAATCATGCTAGGTATATTAGTTCACTTATATGCACTTTGAAAGTATGCAGCAGTGGGTATATTAATTCCCTTCTATGCACTTTGAAAGTGTGCAGTAGTAGGTGTATTCACTTCTATGCACTTTGAAACTTGAAAGTATGCAGGAGTGAGTATATTAATTCACTTCTATGCACTTTGAAAGTGTGCAGCTGTGGATATATTCATTAATGCATGCTCCAGTCTTTGTGTGCTAACGTTTCTCTTATCATTAGTGCTAGTTTGGGATTGATTTTGAGTACTGCATTGACTCTAAATAATGGGTTTCTTTATGTCTTTTTTAGTAGTATTAATGGGTTTCCTTCATAAATTAAATGCAGTAGGTATTTTTTTTCTTGTTGTGATGAAGGTTGCTGAAAACCTTTGTGATCTATATTTTGTGATAAGTAACTCATTTATTATCTTCTTATTTTGTAGATCAATCCAGAGTATCGCAAGTTTCGCGACGTGGGAGTTAGTCCTAACATGATGGTTGTTTATGATAACTTGTTCAATGGTAGCATTGCTCTAGTTCACAATGTCATGTTAAGAAATACAATTGTACAAATTCTAATGAATGAATCTACTTAGCATTTATTCAAGTAACTTTAATATATTTTGTGTAATGGTTCCCGTTGAACTATGGTCAGGAAATTAATCCAAATATTCTGGACTTATTTTGTGTAATAGTAAAACATAATATGCATATTTAAGAGTTTAAAGTAAATCTTTTATTCAGTCCAAGCAAACGTACAAGGATAATACATGAGCAATTCTTTGATTTGGTATGGTTACATAATCAAAAAAACAATATTACCTATCTTAATAGCATATCGTAACATGTATGACCATTTTGGTAATTATACCCAGTTAAAGCACTTTTGTCTTCTAACTTACCAAACACTCAGAAATTGCTTTTTATTCTCACAGCACTTTTAAAATCAATTTACCAAACACTCAGCTGCTTCTTCTCACAGCAAGTTCGGAAGTGCTTCCTCTCACAGCAAGTTTGGAAGTGATTCTTCTCACAGCACAGCAATCCCAAACTAAGCCTAAGTGTGATGTCTAGGAAGGTTCTAAGATTAGTGGTACTTAAGCGAGCCTTGCTCCACCGACATCTCTTTATTAACCTGGTCACATTTATTTTGGAATTACTGAAATAAGTTAGACGACTACCATTGTTTTGCATTAGCTAGCATTTTCGATTAGATTTTCTTTCGTTAAAGAGACAATGATGTAACTCCGTTGGCTTATGAATAAAATTTCGAGTTCTTTTCATTATGACTCAATTTTGATTATGAGCATATTACTTTATGACTACGATGGCTGAGTCATCAGAATTAATTCAAGGACATGGAATAGCCGAAGTTCCACTTGCCAAATGGCACCTTAATTACTGTCACGAAAACTCTCTACGCTCCTAGGGGAGATCGCACCTATGAATAGCCAACGGATTCTATACAAAAACGCATGTAGAGAACGAAAATGAGTTCCTTTGCAATACTTCTAATGATTGCGAACAAAGGCGCATCTTAGAGAAGTTTATGTGTCTCTCTAGTAGACTCTATGTCACTATTCGAGCTATTAAATCCAATAAAGTTATGAGAGAAGATCTCTTGGATTTAGACACATATTGGCTTTTTCATGACAGGATAGGTCATCCTAGTCATGATATGATGATCCATCTACTAAAGACTTCACATGAACATCCTTTCTCTCGAGCAACATGAAGCATGAATCAAAAGTTGATTCCTAGACTAAGTGTGACCGACGCTGCTGCCTAAGGCACTGCCTCCGTCCACCACCAGCCTAGGGCTGGCGCAATCCTTATCCATAACGCCATGGATGGCATCCATCATGGTGATGGAGCCCCAGGTGATGCTGCAATCACCAACTTGCTGCAAATAGCGTTTCAGACGCTCAGGCTTAACCAAAATTCTCATTGGTTGCTTCTAAAGCCTCTCGCTCGTTTTACAAAGCCCGTTCCTTAGGGAAATTAGGACTAAGACCGTCCTATGCAAAGGAAATGAACATACTCATTCTGTTCTTAGATAGAATCCATGGGGATTCTGTGGATTGATTCAACCAACTTGCAGACGCTTAAATATTTCAAAATGTTGGTTGACACGCAAACACGCTGGTCACGTGTTGTGCCATTGTCCACCTATAAATGCTACTTATGCTACACTCCTAGCACATATCATATGACAACGGGCTCACTCTCCAGATCATTATATTCAGTCAATTGGATTTGACTATGCTAGAGAGTTTACATCGAAAGACTCTCGATGGATATTGCAATGGTACTGATGTTGGACATCATATTCCCATGTACACACCCAAACGGTCTTGTGGAAACGACTACAATGGTAGTCCGGACATTGGTAATGCGCACCAATCTCCTTATATCTACTTGGGGTGATGCAATATCGCATGCAGCTATGCTAATTCGTCTACGACCCACCGCCACTCAATGTACCTCTGCGTTACAGCTAGTGACTGGGTATAAGTATCGTACTTACGCAAATTTGAGTGAGCCATTTATGTGCCAATTGCGCCGCCACAGCGCTCTATGATGGGTCCTTACAGACGAATGGGCAACTACTTTAGATTTGAGACTCCAACAATCGTCCGCTACTTAATGCCCTTGCAAGGCGATCTCATTACTGCTAGATTTGTGGATTGTCACTTTGATGAAACAGTCTTCCAGTCATTAGGGGGAGATAAGAACACGGATGTTCAGCATAAATGACAGAAATTATCGTGGCCTGTCCCTACTATGTCTCATCTCGATCCCTGTTAAAGTGACGAGATCACACAAATATGCTGCAAACGTGCCTGCAAGGAAGTAGTACGTCCCTACGAGAGGACGTAGCGCCACCCTACACGGAGGTAGGCATGGCGCCAACGTCGAAGAGAGTGACACTCTAGCATTATAGGTCATGGCCCCCATGGCCCCAGCTAGGATGCGTGGGAGGCCCGTGGGTTCGAATGACACTTTGGCACATTCCAATCCTTTGACCATCAAGACTCAAAATCAGTCTCATGAGAATCTTCGTGGTTAGGGTTATCGTTGGGGGACGCCTCAACGTTAGAACCTATTCTTGAGAATATAGAGCTCTATAAAAATTACACTAGTGTACATGAGACGTGGGATAGAAACTCCATCATAACTGTTGATTTCGTTGCGCATGAGTTTGTTGAGTCCGATGATATTGAACCACACTCCGTTGATGAATGAATACCAACGTAGAGAGATTTGGCCTAAATGGAAAGATGAGATCCAGGTTAAGATGGATTCTCTAAACGAAGAGGAAGGTATTCGAGCTTGTGATGCGAACACCTCCTAACATAAAACTTGTTGACTAATGGGTCTTCGTTAGAAAGCGTAGTGAGAAAAAGAGATGGTAATCTCGTCTTATGGCACAAGGCTTCTCATAAAGCGCCCTGGAATCGACTACGATGAGACATATTCTCTCATAATGGATGTCACTGCACTCCACTACCCTGTCAGTTTGGTAGTTTTCGAATAACTGAACATGCAGCTTACAAATGTGGTCACTACGTATCTCTATAGGGATTTAGATATGGAATATACATAAAGGTTCATGGGAGAACACGATTATGTCTCGGTTTGGAACTTGAGCATCGTATCTATAAATGCTTAGGCTTTGACAAGGTCAAACCTTCAAGCATCCCCATGATCGTCCTTACTCTTGATCCTGAAAAGGATCCTTTTCATCTGAAGGATGATGACGAAGATGTGCTAGAGGCAGAAGTACCTTACTTAAGTACAATAGGTGCATTATTGTACTTAGGTCAGTGCATAAGACTGGACATCTCATTTGCAATGAACTTGTTAGCTAAGGTATAGCTCTGCACCAACGTGACTCTATTTGATTGGTGTAAAAGATATCTTTTGGTACTTGAGATGTACGATTGATATGGGCTCGTTCTATCTATATAAAGAGATGATGGATTCAGACCCATCACACACTAGGAACACCACCAACACTGGCATGTGTCCACTATCTCCATCCCAAAACGACATGTGTTTTGGAAGGTTTTGCTGATGTTGGGTATCTCTCTGACCCATACAAAAGTCATTCCCAAAATGGTTAAGTGTTCACCATGGGTAAAGACCGTGATATCTTGGAGGTCTACATAAATAGACCCTAGTCGCTATATCTTCGAACAATGCAGAGATTATTGCTCTTTACAAAGTGGTTAGTGAATGTGTATGGATTGGATGAGCCTACGAGCATTTAAGATAATACTGCTTGTTTTGAATAAAGAAGCAAATGCTATATCAAAAGCGACAACACCAAGCATAATCAGCAACAACAGACTCTCCTCAAGATCAAAGTGAACTAGGTTCGATCTGAGGACAGTGTGGCAGACTTGCTCACTAAGTCATTGTCTAAATTCTACTTTCGAGAGACATGTAGGTAGCATCTTTTGCGGAAGTTATCTGAACTCCCATGACCATTGTCACCAGAAGGAGATGCAGACATCAGGGGGAGATGTCTACATGTATGGTCTCGAAACGTGAAGGGTGTGTTGTGCTCTTTTTCCCTTTTGACTGAGGTTATTTTTGTCCCACAGAGTTTTTGTTACTCGGCAAGGTTTTTAATGAGGCAACGAGAGGAGCACCACATTTAGGCGACACAAGGGGGAGTGTTCAAGTAAATACAGAATATGTGTCTGGCCCAAACTCGAGGTTACTTGCTCTAGTTGAAACAAGGTTTATATTAGAGATATTCTCGGAGAATCTTAGGAGATATCCAATCAATGTACGATTATGTTTCCATGTACAACTAGGTTATTTTTGTCCCACAGAGTTTTTGTTACTCGGCAAGGTTTTTAATGAGGCAACGAGAGGAGCACCACATTTGAGCGACACAAGGGGGAGTGTTCGTGAATGGTGTGTTGTGCTCTTTTTTCCTTTTGACTGAGGTTATTTTTGTCCCACAGAGTTTTTGTTACTCGGCAAGGTTTTTAATGAGGCAACGAGAGGAGCACCACATTTAGGCGACACAAGGGGGAGTGTTCAAGTAAATACAGAATATGTGTCTGGCCCAAACTCGAGGTTACTTGCTCTAGTTGAAATAGGGTTTATATTAGAGATATTCTCGGAGAATCTTATGAGATATCCAATCAATGTACGATTATGTTTCCATGTACAACTTTATCTCTATGCTTGTAATCCTCTATATAAAGAGGCCCCTATTATCAATGAAAGTATGACTCAATTCTCTCCCGATTCAGTTTTCCTGAGACAGTTAATTCCCATATTTACTTTGTTAGTTTATCTTATTTTCTGGTTAATTTAGTTGTTTTTATGTTTATTAGGTTTCCTGGAGCAAGGAAAGAAATAAGATCGAGAAAAAGGAAGGAGATATGTGCAATTGATGGAGAATTGTGGACTCTTGATGAATCAATGAAGCTTAAGGCAACATGAAGAAAAAGATATTCAGCAATTAATTCTCTTGGCTGCTCCTATTGGATAGATTGATGTCAATGAATCCTAAATCAATCAGAAAATTAACCAAGGAACTTTCCGTTGAAGCCAAGGAGTTAGAGTCCCAGAAGGAAAGAAGAAAAGGGTTACAAACTGAATAAAATCTCTCCTTGGACGTTCAAGAAACGGACCATCTCACATACGAAAAAGCATAGACACACCAGAACTAAAGAGGAAGCAAGACTGCAAAACCACACCAGAAACAATCGATCGCTGCACACCAGAGATCAATCGCTGATCCGTATTTTCCAATTCTCTAATTTTTGTTGTCTTCTTTTTCCATAAACTCCTTTGTGTTTTTTTATTCCCATTATGTGTAACTAAATTTCCAGTAGTTAGGGGGGCAGTTAAAGCCCCTAGACATGATCCACAACATGCTTTGACATTCAATTTGTTTTCCAATTAATAAAGTTGAGGTTTTGTTTACCAATTTCTCATTGATGGATTCTATGTTTGTATGCTTTGGAGGCTTACTTAGTATGCATGCTAGGGTTCTAATACTTTGATTGTTTGATGTCTGGATAAATAGTTGGATTCCTCAAATTGTCTAGAGAAGTAATTAGTAGTTTTCACTAGCAAGTAAACAAAACCCTAGGTTTAGCAAGCACTACACCAAAAATGGTCTTTTACCGCCCACAATGTGTGCCATAAAAGGGTATTTATGGCGCACAAAAGTAGGCTGTAAATGCCGGAGCCGTAAAAGACGTACCACATTTACGGCACACTAAAATGCGCCATTAAAGTACATCCAAGAATGCCGTCAAAGTGATATTAGAAATATCACTCATGTTATTTACGACACATGTTGCACGCCGTAAAAGACTTTCTATTTAAGGCCTATAATGTGTGCCGTAAAAGAGTGATTGAGTTCCCATTTAAGGCACAGCTTGCACGCCACAAATAAGGTTTTTTTTTTTAATAAAAAAATTATATTTTTACCAATTTCACATTTGTATCACCATATCCATACGACAAATTAGATGTAAGAGAAACATTTCAATCAGATTATCGTTATAAGTAATTTCATTTAGAAAATGACAATTAAAAATGTACAGGTAGCAGTAGTCATTACATCAATCAATCAAACTCTAACTCTACAAGTTCAATTCACATATCAGTTTCACAGTTTCACTTCAGCAAACAGATCAAGGACTACCACCCTCCCTGCAGGAACATAATGTAAAAGTGTCTGGAAAGAAGTGTGTTCCATTGTTAATGATAACAGATAAATAAAAGGGAACAATATTTCAAAAAAAAATTGTAAATATAACCTTCATTTGTGCAATGGATCATGTGAAAATGACCACCCCTGCAGAATTAGTCATTAGCATACCAAAACATAGTAAAGTCCAGTGACTTTCCAGCAACACTACAAGTAACTAACACATAAGGAAGTCACCATAATCAAGGTCAAAAGTGAAAAATACTTGTAGCACAAATTCTAGATAGTTGAAATTAACTAACTCTATTGGTAACTTCATTAAAGTTCTTTCAAACTGATCTCATGTCATTGGAAACTAAATTTCAAATATAGTGGTCAAAGTTCTGGCTAACAGATAGTTTATGCAGCTTCTTGATTTATCGTATATAAATTCCATAATATGAAGTGATCGACAATTGCAAACCTGAGATAGTTGGGCTTCTACTTCCAAAGATGCAGCTCCCCTTTTAATCTCTTCATCCAGCTTCTTGAAATGTCCATGCATAGAATAGTAACTGCAACATGCATTGAGAAGTGAGTGTTTCGTTCTTTCACAAGTGCAAAACAGAAGAAATGATAGACATTGCAGAAGCAAATCCAGAAACACTAAAAGCCAATTAAAATGCATATCTACATAATACACATACTGATACAGATATTTTTTATATATATATCAATTCAAAGTTCTTGTTCTGCACAAATCAAATGGTTTAGTTTGGGCTTGGCTAGAGAATAAAGTAAGAAAACTATTAATGTGAGGTCTAGTCCTCCACTACGACCACAAAACCAACATGTATAACCTTCATCATCACCAGAGAGCGAATCAAAAGTATAAATCAAACATACCTCTCAATCCATTATGTGTACTGCACCAGCAATCCAAACACATAAGCAAAGCCAAAACAGAGCACCAACTTACTGAAAGCCAAACTAAATCCTAAAAAACTTCATGTCTAATACAACTTATAAATTTTGGGACTTGCTTAAGCCTCTCAAGGTATATAGTGAAAATTTTTGCTTTAATTAAATAAATGATTTACTGTCACAATGCACATACATTTTAACAAAAGTCAACATTTAGAAAGAACAAGTCAAATGCAACTACCCTACACATATTTTGCAGACACACACAAACACATCGAATCACACAACCCAACTTGATTTAGTAAATAAAAGTTTAGTACTTTAACTCTTCTTATTATATTACATACCAACTAGCTGTTATTTCCCAAATAATGGTCTTTTCTTCAATTCTGAGATAAAAAGCAACACTGAATTATAAGTATTGAAGATGGATTTTACCTAACAAAGCAGCAAACTTCAGAACTAAATACCACAGAACATGACTCTGCAGTGTTCATAAATAATATCAAATACATAACCAGGGTTCTTCATTTGGAGATCTGGGCTTCAGTAAAACTTGTGATCTTTCACTCTGTGGTGCGGAAAACTAGAATATAAATTTGAGGTGGGCAATCTGTCCGGATTAAGTAAATGCAATTGCACAAAAGAAACAGTATGGCTTAAAGCATTTGCAAAAGACATACAAGATTTTAGCTTGACAAAAACAGTATTCTTTGTAGGAACTTATTCCATTTTTAGATTTTCTCAAACACATTATAGGAGTCAAACCCTGCCTACATTCTGGAACACGTACTATCGAATTCCCTAAAGACCAACTTCATCCCCATTTCAATTCATCCAAAGTCAAATTAAGTTTGCAGCCAACATACTTTTAGACACATATATGAACACTATTACATAGCATATAATCTGCTATAATAGAAAAATTAAATAGGGTATACCTTTAGAAGTAGGGAGATCCTTGCCTTCTTTAGTAAAAAACTCCCTCAACGACACCAATGGTTTCCCCTTGAACACTTGAACTGTCACCTTCCTCTTATGCGAAAGCTGCATCACCACAAACAATACCCCAAAAATCAAAAATCAAATAAAATATTGAATCCAAATTAGCAATTAGCAAGACCCGGATTTTGGCATACCCTACAAATCACGAGACAACCATTTTCATCGTACTCACGCTCCTGGTTGCTCTCCTCTGCTGCTTTGGACTCCTCGTCGTCTGCTGCTTCCAAATCTTGGACTCTGTGGCTTGGTCCATGTCCGATTCTTTTAGGATTAGACAGCAATTTCTACGGCTGAATTCCGACTACTTTCTGTTCATTATCAGATCTAAAAGAAACCCATAATCAAACTGAAAAAGAAACTACAGTTTGGTTTTACCCATTACTTACAAATTGAAAAGGAGAGAAGGATTACCCATTCGTGCTGAGCGAATTGTGCTTTGCTCCGACATTGGATTGAGCTCCTTCGATATGCAGGGCGGG
>BDJD01005377.1:69393-80944 GCA_002564525.1 Rosa multiflora
TGGGATCTGCGTAGCAGGTGGGCTGGGTTGGGCAGGGCGCGGAGCCGCAGGTCGTCGGAGTTATGCGTGCGGGGCTGGGATCGGTGCTCCGTGCGCTGCAGGTGGTCAAAAGGTCGGTGAAGGGGAGCAGATGAGGCTGGTCTGCAGGAGCTGTGTCGGTGAGGCCGATCTGTTGCAGACCTTGGGTGAGGATGTGCGAAGGGCTGGAGGCCGCAGTGATCGATTTCGGTGGGTGCCCTTAGTAATTCGGTGGAGGCCGGTGGTGGCTTGTGGTGCTCGGCCGGAGAGGCGGAGGTGAGGCCGGTCTGGGGATGCCGGAGCGACTGTGATGAGTTGGGGCCGATCCGGTGGTCGAGTCGGTGCTGCTGGTCTGTTTGGATCGGTGCAGTGATGGGCGAGCAGGAGGTGGGGAGGAGAAATCGGGATTTTGGAGGATGGGGGATGGGGTTTTCGATCTGCTTCTGCAGAGTTTTTTTTGGGGCGTGCGTTATCTGTGAGCCGTTAATAAGGATATCAAAATTATATATTTTTAAGGCGTGCTTTAAATGCACACAGTAATAGCTTAAAAATTACTTTATTTATGGGACATATTCGAAGCACGTCGGAAATAGCTCAACGGCGTGCAATTATAGCACGCTGTAAATAAAACATTCTTTAGAGTTATTTACGGCATGCATTAAAAGCGCGCTGCCACTCCTACACCGTCACCCCTCCGACCCAAGACTGGCCCCACCGCCTCCACCCAAAGCGCCTCATCTCCCTCATCACCCGCGAGCCCAAACTCGACCTCGCCCTCCAAATCTTCCACCACGCCTCCAAATACCACCCCGGATTTCACCATAATTACCACACCTACCACGCCATCATTCGAGCCTCCTCCGCTCGCGCTTTTCACCTCATCGACCCCCTCCTCTCCGACCTCCGCACCTCCAATCACTATGTAAGAGAAATGATTTAGAGACTGCACGCCAGGTGCTCGATGAAATGGCTGCGATGGGATTTGTGCCCAATGTGGTGACTTTTACTACCATTTTGGGTGGTTATGTGTCACGGCACGATATGGTTGGCGCCAAGAGGGTGTTTGGTGAGATTTTGGACAGAGGGTGGTTTCCTGATGTGACTACTTATACTATATTGATGGAGGATAATGGAGTTGAGGCTATTAAGGTTATGGATGAGATGGAGGATAATGGAGTTGGCGCCAATGAGGTTACTTATGGCCTTATGGTTGAAGCTTATTGTACGGAAAAGAAGTCGGGTGAAGCGGTTAATTTGCTTGATGATATGGTGGAGAAGAGGTATATACCGAGCTCGGCGCTCTGTTGTAAGGTGATTGATGTGTTGTGTTGCGAAGGGAAGGTGGAGGATGCTTGTGAACTGTGGAAGAGGCTTTTGAAGAGGAATTGCACACCGGATAATGCAGTATTGGGGACACTCATATACTGGCTTTGTACGGAGGGAGATGTGTGGGAAGCCAGGAAATTGTTTGATCAGATTGAGACGAGTGAGGCTCTGGATGTCATGACTTACAATGTGCTTATTTCTGGAATGTGTTAAGTGGGGGAGTTGTGTGAGGCAGGGAGGCTGTGGCATGACATGGTGGAGAAAGGATGTTCTCCGAATTCTTTTACATATAACATATTGATCAAAGGATTCTGTAAAATTGGAAAAGCGAAGGAGGGAATTAGGATTTTGGATGAGATATTTGAAAGAGGCTGTTTTCCAAACAAGTCTACTTATGCTATGTTGATTGAGGAGCTCTGTGACTCAGGAGAGGAAGCTGAAATCACTAGATTAATATCTATGGCAATGTCAATTGTCAAGTGGAGACATTGACAGTGATTCCTGGGATCTTTTCCTTACTGAGGTTGTTGGTGATTTGGATTCTGGGGAAAGTGTTCTAAATAGAATACTACTGGAGAATGCTTATTAGAGCCCCAGACCTTGTGGTCTTGGAATATGCTGACCTTGATCTCACCCACAATGTTTCTCAGGTCGGTATTTTGTTATTCCATCCATTCTTTTTCATTTTGGGAAAAAATAAATGTTGTTTACAGTTTGTTTATTAATAAATTTCTGTCAATAATTTACTGTAGTAGATTATATTATTGAAGGGGTTATCTTTCTGTATTTTTTTTGTTCAAAAAGAATTTGTACGTTTGATGTAATCTCATACTGGATCATGTCAAAATTAGGCATATGTCAACCCTCTTAGCACCTCTTTAGCTTTATGTGACTCTAAGAGCAAGTCCACCGGTTTACTCTTGACCGGGCATAGTCAAGAAAAACCTGACTACATGACTTTGAGATGGATTTTGCTCCTTCCACCGGTGGTTTTTTGCCCGGGCAAAACCAACCCTTTCTTGACTACAGCCAAGAAAATAGTCATCCCCATGACTATTTCCATGACCGGCCAAACCCAGATGCCAGCTAGGCCAGGCCATATCGTGGCTGACGTGAGGAGGAGCTCAGCAATGGAGGGAGTGGAAGATTCTGGGCGGTTTGACGCCACAGACCCGCAGGACGAAGGACAATGATCCGATTCGGTCTGATTTGCTCCGAGATCATCACTTCTTGATTCTAGGATGAGAACCAACATCAAAACAAGCCCAGACATTCCAGAATCGCCGCAGTGCAAGGTAACTCCAACGAAGCCGACGATACCCAGAATCGAAAAGCATTAAAAATCGATCAATTCCAACAAGTAAGTATACCCAGATTAGAGCTCGACGAGAGGATTATGTTTCATACCTTAGGTGACCCAAACGATGGCCGGAGTCGTAGGAAAAGTCAGAAATTGCCGGAAAAGCTTCAAGCTTCCGAGCTCGAATCTCTCTCCACGGTCCGTGCATGGACGATCCGTGGCCAGAGGTGCGCTGGCGTCGTCAAGAAGAAGCGAATGCCAGTGGTCCGCCGCCGTGATATGGCCGGAATCGAAAGTTCTGGTTGGGTCTTCCATACGACCTTGGTTCTGGAACGACCTTGGTTCTGGACTTCTCCATGCTTCTGGAACGACCTTGGTCGTTGAACTGTGCGGAGGGATATTTAACCCCAAAACTCAGTTTAATCCGAGGGCTGTGATTAAACGGTGAGAATTTGAATGGCCCAGATCGCTCCAAATTAATAAACAGTAAAAAAATGAACACTAAAATTAAAAGTAAAATATTTGATAAACAGTGGAATATAAACAGTTACGTAGATGAATAGTCAAAAGTGAACAGTATTGACCGGTCAAGAAAAAAAATGGGTGCAAACCCATGTCCAGTGGCAGTGAATAGTAACTTGACTGGTCGAATTCTTGACTTCTCGACTTTGCCTTTTCTTGACTACGGGTGCACTTGCTCTAAGGGTGTTCTTCTTTTTCACTCAACACTTTTGGTGTGCTGAGCTATCTGACATTATTCTTAGGAATCTTAGAAAATTGCTATATCTACTCTAATTTATGCTATGGGATGGTTGCTTACCTTATTACTTTTTACTTACTTACACACGCACACGCATTCAACTTGTGTTTTGGTATTAGATTTGATGGGCAGTCTCTTCTCCCTCTTCTGTAATGTGGAAGGCTAAACTACCTCCTAAGGTACAGGCATTAGTCTTATCATAACCATTGCTCATTTTATCGGGACAGTATTTAAAATTGTTCTTCATGTTTTAAGGTGTTTATCATCATCATCATTGTGTGTGTGTGTGTGAGAGAGAGAGAGAGAGAGAGAGCAGTAGCAGCAGATTTCTCATCTGGCTCACTAAAAGAAACTTAGTTTTGAGATATTATTTGGGACTGGAAATATGACGGAAAAACTCTAGGGCTAATTTTGATACACTCGAAAGTTCTTCTGATTAAGCTATTGTATAATTAATTGATCCTCATTCCTCTTTTCAATATTTTGTCCCTATTAAATATAGTAATGTTTTTCTTTTCCTAATGTAGATGGTGAAGCATGCTGATGTCTGGGTTAAAGAGCTAGGTATTAGTAATGTGTAAGGTTTCTTGATTAAATTAGGTCTTTATATTTAACTCCATGCAGATATTTCATGTATGCAAATGCCACAACTTGATTTAATCAATTAGTTTCTACCTACCCTGGATCATTGATGCTTGTTTTAATCCTGGTACACTAAAATTTTTCCACGTTCACATGCATATAGTGTGTCCAAAGAGGTTGTCTTCAACTTGTTGGAAAAAAAAAAAAAAAAAAAAAAAAAAAGCTAAAGCCCCATCTGTTTTTATAAGAAAAGAACTTAATAAACAAGAAACAAAAGCTGTGGACAAGAAGTCTTTTATAGGCTAGTCTGTTGTAGCCTGCTTTGTTTATGTTTTGTCTCTTGTGGCTGCAGCACCATTGTTTAAATTAATTCTTTGTTTATGTTTACATGCAGTGCCCAGACCATACTTCAAGAGAAAGCATCATAAGAGACAGGTTGTACAAAAGCCTTTATTAGAGTCCATTGTGAACAATTAAGTTCGAAGCATCCAGTTTTGGAAACTGGAGTTTATGACACAATTGTAAACTGTCTAGTATATTTAGACTAGAAGGCTTCTATTACTTTGGATCTTCTAGTTCTGAGTTTGATTTTGTAATGTTCGATATCTGTTATACTTTTTCTTCTTTTAGCTGGTGAGCTTCTTGTGTAGTAGAACTATTTTGTTTCAGTTTTAGTGAAATTTTCTTCAAAAAAAACAAAAAGAAATAATAAAAACTTGAAAGGCCATAACATTGACAGGTAAAGGTTATCAGAATGTCCCTTGGTTTATTTTTGTCCACCAAGATAAGTTGTAGATTAGACTATAGAGTATAAAGATCTTGAAAGCTTATGTTTGAATGCCCGATAACCAGCCTCAAGTTTTTGCATGGTTTTGCATGTAAGGCTACGAAAGGGTTGAGTTGATGTAGGGAGCAGCGGGGCAGCTTTTTGACTTTTCTGTAATAGAAATAAGTCATTTTGGTCTCACTGGTCTGCATGTACCACACAATCCATTAATTTTTGTTGTTTATTACTTGGGTGGATTCTATTATTGTTGCATGGATTAAAGACGGCTTTGATTCACCTTCGATCATGGTGTCTAATTTGATTCACCTTCAATCATGATTATTCTGTATGTAGACTTCTTTTTTCATTTTTGCATTTTTTCTTATGCAATTGGCTTTGACTTTGTCCATGGTATTATCAAACTTATCGTATCAGTTCTACATCTAGGGATGATGAGAAAGTTGTGAAATTTAGAAGATTGAAAAAGATATATATGTCTTATGTTTCCTAGTTTCTCTCCTATCTAGCTACTTTGTGGTTTGGTGAGAGAAATTTTCCTTTATTATTCTCTTTCTTATGCAGGGGAAGTACTGGAATCATTCCAGTTTCATTGGTTTGGATGCTTATGCAGAAAATTAACGCAATACAAGTATCATATATTGATGTTGTGGGTGTACTGTGAGCAAGACCTTTGTTGCTTTTGTCTAATGCGTTCTCTATTTTAAGAACTTGATTGTTATACATTATTGTATGTAGTAAATCAAGTTTTCAAATGCTATTTGTTCTCAATTTCTAGGGTTTGTAAAATTATATTTTCTTTGTTATCTCTGTCGGTAGGAATATTTGTATTTGTTATTGACCATCAATAGTCGAATTGTGTATGTAAATTTGCTGTGTTTTGAGAAAGTAAATTTTTTATGGACTCACATATCTGATTTGTTATTGAAGCTCAGTAGCATTATTTGTTAATTACTGTCGAGAGTATTATTTGCAGTATTGTTATCACCAGTAGCGTGATTCTTTTATCGTGAACATGTGCATTGTAAAAACACTCATGCAAAAGAGGGGGAGATGTGGTTTGTAAAAGAGAAGAGGGAAGGAGATCTGGTTTGCAAAAAAAAAAAGGAGTCATAGTTTCACTCCCCAAATAAAAAAAGACACAATTATGTATTAATTACTTTGATTTATTGTGTTTTGAGAAAGTAAATTGCTATTGATTCACATATCATTATTTGCTATTGAACCTCAGTAGTATTATTTGTTGTTAAGCCTCAGTAGCATTTGTTTGCTAATCAGTGTCAAGATCATTATTTGCATATTTGTTGTCATTGACGGTTGCCTTATTATGTTGTTTTGTAGTCTTTCCCTCTTCAGATTGATTTGAAAAAAAAAAAAAAAGTTTGACTATTTATAATTGAGGATCAACATGTTGATACTTGCTGCGAAGAAGTTTTATCTTCAGACTGCAGTGATGAAGTGTAGCTGTTGAAATGCTTAAGATCCTCAGATTTGGATTATTTTGAGTTAGCAGATTTGTGAAAGATCTGTAACACTTTACTTGCTTTGTCAAAAAGCATTAAAGGCCATTAGACCAAGCTACATACAAAACAAAAGTACTTGTGGCTGTAGAATGTCATTTAAGTTAGGTTAAATGTAGTTTGAAATTATTTGTAGAAATAAAATTGCAAATATTATTGTTGGTAATCAGAGGATTACAAGGCATAGAATCAGAGTTGTACAAGAAAAGGTAATCATACGTACATTGATTGGATATACATTGATTGGTAATCATGCATTCTATATTTATCAAAATATAAAATATTTTTTTATTATCTATATATTTTCGTTTATAGAGTATTTATTTTTATTTTTCTTTTCTTTTCTTTTTTTAAGTCAATTATTTATTTTTTACTTAATTATGGTCATATTCAACTGCCTGATTTCGGCGACGAAATCCTCTCTTTCTCCAGCAATTTTTTCTTTCTCCATTTATCTTTGCATCTCTCTCTCTTTTTCCAGCAATTTTCTTGCTTAACTATCACCCATTGTCATGGCCTATGGAAATATATCAAAATGAGAAAGAAGTCAACCAACTCATAAGGTCACAGAGTATAAAATAGAAAACAAATTAGGAAATCATAATCACAAAGAAGCCAAACAACCATAGATGACCATGGATGCAGATCTGATGTCGCTAAAACTCAGTCTAATTTGTAGAAAATAATTCGGTCAAGATCAATTATGAGTATTGCTTATATCTCAAAAGAATCAAGATTGAATTTAAATGGTTCTAATACCTAGTGATGAAGAAGATTGCAGCAAATTAGACTTTCCAATTCAACTTGAGGAGTGATCACCAAATAGCTCCTTGAATACTTGAGAGAAGAACTCAGATTGTAGAGAGAAAACTCATGGAAAAGAAAGAGATTAAATAATTAACCTACTATCCTTATCTAGAGTTAAGAAACCTAAAGCAATTTTACGTCTTCTCTCTTTCTTTCTTTTTCATTTGTAAAGAAAATGTTTCTGATATATATCTTTTGGGTTTAGATAAAATATATTTATCTATTTAAAGTAAATAACAACATATTAAATATGTTCTTGTATATAAAAAATATATATTAGACAGATAAAAATATTGATACGGATTTCAGTGAGAGACATTGAAAGTCATAGTTATAATAACAATGTGCAAACAAAACATACTAATAAGGGTGAGATCTATCAGTTTTATATATTTTTATTTTATTTACTGTTATCTTTTCTTATATACATACTGATATTGGTATCTAATACATCCCAATATTTGAATTTGTTATGGTTACGTGTATTTATTAAACAAATGAAACAAAAAATAACAAAGGGCGTCATTTGCTCTATCAAACGAAAGTGTGTCTAATAAGGGGGCGGCTAGTGGCCAATTTTCTTGTAGTGAAGGTTTGTTGGACCTTTTGAGATTTTGGAGAAGGTTGGAGATTTGGTTTATTTGCTTGCCTTACCTCCTAGTGTGTCTGGTGTGCACAATGTTTTCCATGTGTCTATGTTGAGGAAGTATATTCAGGATGAGTCACATGTGATTGATCATGATGCGAACGAGGTGAATGCTAATGTGACCTTTGTTGTTGAACTTGTATGTATTTTGGATAGGTCGACAAAGCAACTTCGACAGAAAGAAGTTGACATGGTCAAGGTATTGTAAAGTCACCATGACGAGGGTGATAAATCTTGGCAATTCGAGTCAGATATGAGAACGAGTTATTCGCAACTTTTTGTTGATTAGAGTACTTGAATTTTGTGACGAAATTTCTTTAAGGAGGGTAGAGTGTGATGACCTGAATTTTCGTTATTAATTTCTTGCAATTAATAATGGACCAATTTGTATGAATTCATGTTCTTATGCTTGATTTGTAGGTTATTCTTGAAATAGAATTAGTTCAGACGAATATTTGCTTGGAAACGCTTTATTTTTGAGAGCTCAAAGGTTGACTTTTAATTTGTTAGGTTTTTGTGGAAATTTTCTTCACAAAAGTCGTAAAGCTCGTCGATATTACTTCGTGAACATGTGGCAAGCGAAAATTGGAGATTGTATGAAAAAATTATGGTCAACAGAAAACATTTCATTTTTGGAGATTTTCTATAAATACTAAAATTCCAAAATTTTGGCACACAATCCGAAAATTTCCATTTCCGGAAACCCTAATTCTCCCAAAAATTCAAGTGACCCAACCCAAATACTTCCGAGCTAACCCGTCGTTATCTTTGCCGTCCGGTGTCTTCCGACTGTGCCACTAGGCCAAAAGTGATCGCCTTCTCCTCATTGTCCTCCTTAAGGGCTTGGTTTCCTCCGATTCACGCCATGCATGACGGATCAAAACGTGGAATCTTGGCTGCAGACCTGATCGGTTCTCCATTTCCCGGCGGTGGTTTGACTCAAAACCAATTGGATTTTGTAGAGTTATGCTTCCTCTTTCCATCCATCATAACCTTGAAGATTGATTCGACCGGTGGAGCTCGGAATCACGACTTGAACTTTAACCATGCCAAACCTAACTTTTGGCGGCGATCGAGGCTGAATTGGCCCTAGTCCCAGGTATAAAGGTTGTTCCCCCTAACTTGAACTTCATTCTGAACGGTTGGTCGACCTTGTTTTGAGGTTGATATGGCGGTGCATAGGCTCACGCGCAGCAACTTGTGGCGGCAATTTCGACCTCTATTGGAGCTACTTCATACTTTGTATCATCTACTAGTTGATACGAGCATTTTGATATATAGGTTATTGCATATTTCAATCATTTGAAACATGTTAGGTTTAATGTAGCTTCGGTTTGTTCGATTTTCGATATGTGAGGATCCAACTATTGGATTGTCTTGTTGTTTTGACAAATCAACCCTCAGAGTGTTCTGGAGATTTTGGGTAGTCTTGGATAAGGCTTCGTCTCGATTGACATAGTCTTTAGTGTATAATTCTCGTGTTTTGAACTTAGATGCTTTTGTACCTCACGTGGTATTGAGTTATGACCTTAATGTGATTAGGTACTTGACAAAGTTCTTTTAAGCGGATTGCTGTGACTTGTGCTTATCTCTATTTGTGTGTGAAGACGCAATAGGATATTGAGGTGAGTAAATCTCACAAGGTTCATTTATAAATAAAGTCACCTTATTGCATTGAAGTTAATTATTTATTTAATTGTGAACTATAATTGCTATTAGTGGCATTCCTGAGTGAATAACTGCGTGATATATATAAATGGGTTAAATACTAGTTAGTACCCCGTGGTTTAAGTCCAAATCAATTTAGTCCCTGGACTTCTAATTTCATCAAAAACACTCTTGCACTTTCAATTTTGATCTAATAGGTCCAATTCGTTAATATTCTGTTATGGGTTCAAGTTATAGTTAGATTATTTGTTGAAAAACTATTTATTTTTATTAGTAGGACTCACTCCTAAATTGACTATGCAGACCACCTCGACACCACATCATAAAACATAGGCTATATATGAGCCACATTAATAAGTTAAATAACTCAATTGTTGGAAAACTAACAAATTGGACCTAGTAGATCAAAATTGAAAGTGCAGGGGTGTTTTTGATGAAATTAGAAGTTTAGGGACTGAATTGATTTTGGACCTAAACACAGGGTAGTAATTTGTATTTAGCCCTATATATATATATATATATATATATATAGAGAGAGAGAGAGAGAGAGAGAGAGAGAGAGGATCAGAGGAGGATGTTTGCATGGCCCCAAAAGTGCAGATGTCGATGCTTCTGCTCCGTTCAGGAGGCAACGGCATAACGAGACTTGCCGGACGGAGGCCAGGGGTCGATCTTGTTGGAAAATTTGGTCGATGGATGCTATTTTCGTCACCGGATTTCATCTCCTACAAAATCACATAAATACAATATATTAATAACAAATAACAATTATCATTTCATTGTGATAATAGACTAAAATACCAAGAATCATAACACTTATCTATTGGATTTGTAGGCTTCAGGAGGACAGATCATTCAAAAAGAGTTTATGATTGAGGCGTGTAAACACTGCCCTTAAGAGTAGATTTCGCCCCTCAGAGACAATGCACTACAAAAAAGAATTCATTTAGCTTCACCAGTTAGCGTCGGCGTTAGAATGCCGTCGCCATTGATCAAAAATTTGCTACGGCAAATGCCGCGTCGCAAAAAGAAAAATTATTTGCCACGGCAAGGCGTCGCCGTCGCATAAATATGCCTTCAATTGCTACGGCATATTTTTTCCGTCGCTAAATTTCTCTACTTTTAACTACGGTAGAATGTGCCGTCGTGTATTTTCCTTTTATACATTTTTTTTTCGACTTTTGGGTGAATATAGGCGCCAAAATTCTTGTTCCCGCTCCCTCCATCTGCTATTTCCCGCTCCCTCCATCCAGTCCCGACAACGAAGTCAACCATAGCAATCTGCTCTGCTAGTTCAGCTCCACCTCCTTCCTATTTTTCTTCTTCCTCCCAAAACCCCAAACTTCACTCCCCTTCGTTCATTCAACAACAACAACAACAAAACCCTTATTTCTGTAAACCCTAAATCAAGCTTCCGAATTAGAGCTTCCGCCGCCAGCGATAATAGCCAACCGCCGTGGTGGGCGAACCTGTTGCCCGCCCAAGCTTTGGGATCCGATAAAGTTCTCAGATTGATCTCCGGTGCCACCGCTAGCCTCATTGGCCAGTACGTGTCGGAACCCGTCACTTTTCTTCATTCTCTCGACCCCAGAGTCAGATTGGTATGCTCTATTTTGATGGGTAATGCTTGGTTTTTGATTCTATTTGGTGGGTTTGGTCTAATTTTGGTTTTGCAGGTTTTTGACTGTTTAAGTTTTGGTGATAGAATTTGGTTTGTGGATTTTGGGTATTGTCGGTTTGTTCTTCACGATAGAGTTTCACATTTTACAAGTTTGATCTGCTTATGATAAGAAACTGTTCCTTTTGATTTTCTAAGTGTAGAAAGATATCAGAAATAGTAAGGTAACTCTTGTAATAGGGTACAACTTGGGTCTTCTGAACTTTACATGTTTTTAGAAAAAAATTAAATGAAAGAATGTATTCTTTTCATGTTCTGGTGAAGCAAATAGAGAGTTACTGAATATATAAAGGCTTCCTTAGTATCCTAGTTGTAGTTTAAGTGGTGAACTTGGAGAAGTTTAGTGACATCTTATTAGCATGTTGCAAGTGCCCCCTAAAATTTGAGATGATAGAGTGGAACCGGTTCCATCTTATACACTTCAGATCACCAAAGATAAGTTATTTATTGAATTTGCTGACT
>BDJD01005377.1:92427-129675 GCA_002564525.1 Rosa multiflora
AAAAAAAAAAATTTGAAAAAATAGTTTGTTGCAAGCAACGGCATCTGCCGTAGCAAATAGGTTACTTGCGACGGCGTTTTCAGTCGCTACATGCCGTCGCCTAATAAGCGACCAATGGATTGCTACGCTTGTTGCCACAGCTAAATCTTGTTGCGACGGCGTTTTGCCGTAGCCATGACCAGTGGCGACGCCACCAACAACAACGGTGTATTTGCCGTCGCCTAGCCGTCGCCATTGGTGTTTTGCGACGGCAATTAGACTTTCCGCGACGGCACAAAGCCGTGGCAAAATGAATTTTTTTTTGTAGTGATGTCTCGGTGTAGCAAGTTTGTGGCGCCCTACCCTTCAGGGTACAACAACCGTTAATCCTTGTAAATGTACACTCGCAAACTTGGATCCTAGAAATGCTTGACTTTTTCCTTTGGCATTATGAAAGAGCGACAACAAGGCACACTCTAGAATATGTTTGAACTCACTAGAGAAATGGCTAGGAGAGAACTATAGAAGATAATGAATTCTATTGTGTGTGTAAGACCAAAAAGTGATAGGTATATATAGTAGATGAAAATGCTTAGAGATATTATGTAAATTTAATAAGATAATTATTGGAATATTGTAACTCCCGTAACCTTAATATGCCCTAATATTATGAACATAATGAATTAGTAACATTTTAGAATAAATGTATAATAAAAAGTTTTTCAATGAATTGGGAGTTACATAAATTATTTTGAAATATCAAATCAAAATTTCCAACAATCCCCCACATATTTCAAAATACGGAAGCTGCTAAATGAAAAAGGAAAATATAGAGTGCCAAAGGAAAATGAGAATCCAATGCTTCTGAACTGGTGTCTTTTGGACTATGAACCGGCCATAGAATAAATAATTGTGATCCATAGAAATTTGGTGAAAATTAAATTTTCTATGAACCAAAATTTCTTAATATGAATCAGAGAACTATCATCCACACTGAACTCTCGAAATCAAGCATTTTCCGCGGGTGGATACAAATAGGCCATGCACCCCTACCTGGATATTCATGAGTACTCTAGAAGACTTGCCCAAATTTCATAGGAAGCGGCCGCACTTCCACACTCATATAGGTAAGTCCATCAAGTGTGTATTGGAATCAAACACACCACCCATGTTTAAGGGCTATGGTATTTATTAAGAACAAAGTTCATCCTTGTACGTTCCAGTTAAAGCACTATCTATGCACCATAGGGATGGACTCAAAGTTTTAATCTGATAGTGCGTCACTAATCAACAAGTGACTTGTTATTACCCATATGAACCTATTTCCTGGGATTGTCATTCACATAGGTTGGGTTACCATCACTCTTGACCTTTGTTATAGGCATAATCTCATCCCCCTCGATGTATTAACCACCAGCTTCGGCCTTTAGCCTAGTGGTTTTGTCAGAGTATTGGCCAAAATCAACTCTGACCTACACAACTTATTGAATAATCTCAACAATAAGTAATCTTTATTGGATTTTTAGTTATCCAATCTCATTTAAACATAAGAGCCTATTTTTTTCTTGTTTTTCCTTGACCCCCACAATTTTTAGTCTGTCTGAATTAGGTTCAGGCTCATAAATATAGGCAAGACAATATCAAGCCATATATATTTAGGCAACGAATTTTTGCATGTCATGGACTTGGGAATTTAATAGGCAACAGTATTTACCGATTTCGTGACTTCGGATGCCTTAGTCACCCCCACATTTGGAGCCATCAAGTGTCTCTTAATTCTTGATCCAAAATTAAATTTGATCATGGAGATACATTGAATGTCTATTTTCTCAAAGCATAAACCGAAGGCAGCAGTCAATGAGATAGTTTTTCAAGGCGTCAGCATAAGGGACAATATCGCGGCATCAATTAATAAAAATCGCATATATTTATTTGTTTTGTAGCAACATTGACCGAAAGGCAACGAAAATTCGAAAGGCAGCCCAGAAACTTAAGGCAGCATATGGAGCTAATCATTTTAGCAAATATGGCTAGGGAACCATGTTTAGAGACTTGTTATCTCTGCAATATATCCGGAAGCACCAATAATATAGAATTAGGAAACTATTTTCTCGGTATCCAAATTCTCAAGGCAACCATATTCATTACCTGTAACAAAACTTTAAGGCAACATTTTTTCCTTTTTCGAGGACATCAACTGTAGGGACATTAATATTCCGAGGCAGGAAATTGCCATAGGCAACCATCAATGTAAAATTGACAAAATAATTTCTCAATGCATTATTCATGATAACACATTTATTTTTCAGGCAACTGAGGCATCAGTCTTAATCAATAGCCAATGGAAATATTGAGAGGCAACAACTTTATTATTTCCGAAAAAACAATAATCCGAAGGCAACATTTAAACTTTTGAAGGGACATATTCCGAAGGCAACACCAAGGGATAACTTTTCGAGTTATAACGGTAAAGAATATTTTAAAGCATAGAAATAACTTTTAGAGTTATTTTAATGCATAGAAAATAGGCTAAACCATAAGACACAATAAATAGTACGAAAATAGTAAAATGATTACAAAAATTATATACAGCTATTAATATAGAAAAGTAAATGTGCAAAAACGGTTAGTTTTTAAGTTACAAACACAATACATTGAATAATGAGGTGAATGCAAATTAAACTAAAATTAATGGTAGCACATGCTCCATGCATTACTAACCAAAAAATGCACATTATCAACATTCAAATGCAAAAGAAAACCCATTAGTAATTAAAATTTATACACTTTACTATCGTAACATATATTAAAGGACGATAAATTATAATAAAATCATATATGCAACTGTAACCGTGAAAATAGTATTAATAGAGAAAATCTTATTGGAGCAAAAAAATAATGTATGACTGCATGTAAAACGGTTTTGTTTTTCAAGGGACAACAAAGGCACCAAATGTAAGGAATGAATGCAATCTAAGAAGACATTTATACTCGCAACAACTACATGAATACCAGACTTATCTTTATGTCCAAGCTTTTCACAAGGAAACATCCACCAACGATCTCTACTCTTAAGATTGTTGGAAAATTTGGTCTATGGATGCTATTTTCGTCACCGGATTTCATCTCCTACAAAATCACATAAATACAATATATTAATAACAAATAACAATTATCATTTCATTGTGATAATAGACTAAAATACCAAGAATCATAACACTTATCTATTGGATTTGTAGGCTTCAGGAGGACAGATCATTCAAAAAGAGTTCATGATTGAGGCGTGTAAACACTGCCCTTAAGAGTAGATTTCGCCCCTCAGAGACAATGTCTCGGTGTAGCAGGTTTGTGGCGCCCTACCCTCCAGGGTACAACAACCGTTAATCCTTGTAAGTGTACACTCGCAAACTTGGATCCTAGAAATGCTTGACTTTTTCCTTTGGCATTATGTAAGAGCGAGAACAAGGCACACTCTAGAATATGTATGAACTCACTAGAGAAATGGCTAGGAGAGAACTATAGAAGATAATGAATTTTATTGTGTGTGTAAGACCAAGAAGTGATAGGTATATATAGTAGATGAAAATGCTTAGAGATATTATGTAAATTTAATAAGATAATTATTGAAATATTGTAACTCCCGTAACCTTAATATGCCCTAATATTATGAACATAATGAATTAGTAACATTTTAGAATAACTGTATAATAAAAAGTTTTTCAATGAATTGGGAGTTACACAAATTATTTTGAAATATCAAATCAAAATTTCCGACAGATCTTGATCTTCTTCTTGCTGATGGACTCGTCGGCTACCAGTTTGCAGTCGTTGTCTAGAACCTTGAAGTTTTAGGTGAGGTCGCTGCCCAAAACCTTCGACCTCAATCGCTGCCCAGAAGCGGTCTGGGATGCCTATAAATAATATATATATATATATATATATATATATCTTGGTGGATTGTTGTGTGGTGAAAGAAATATTAGTGAATTTGTTCATATTCTTGTTTGAGACTGGACTATTTGAGGAAAGTAGTATATTATTGAAAAGTTGATTTATATAGTTTTGAAAAAAGTGCGCTGAGTTGTGGGAAACATTTTTGGGTCTTGTGTGACCTCTTTAAATGTTTTGGTCTTTATACCAAGGGTCACATGGATGACCAAAGTGCAAAATATTTTATTTATATTTGTGTAACATTTTTAGGTCTTGCGTGACTTCTTTAAATGTTTCTGGCCTGGGAGACCTAGGGTCAATGTAGTGACTAGCAAATAAATCGGGAACCATGCCTTTGGCCAGATAGATGGTTACAATCAGTTAGAGCTCTAGTCTGTCTGTCATTGTATCTCACGGGGGTAGCTGGGAGTTATTTGCGACTCATGAGTACGTGTTTTAAAAGAAAATCTCGATTATAATCTTTTTTTTATTGTCTAGCAGGACCTGGTTTTCATATTTAAATTGTTGGGTTAACAAATAGCACGATTTTGTCATTGTGGTGATCAATTTGTGTTGTTTCTTTTGAGAAAATGATGTTGAGTTTTGAAAGGAATTAAGGTGTGAGTTGTTTTCCTTGAGTTGAAAGGATGGTTTCCTTGTTATTAACATTATTTGTTCGGTTGTTTTATTTGAGTTTGTTCATATAAGCTTCAAAAACTTACTAGGTTTGTTGTTAAAATTCTGTGCACTATTCAATGGTGTAGGGGTTAATCCTGCAAGTTAGGGTAATTGTGGTTGAAGCTAAAATCTTGTAGTCATCGCAGCTGTACGTGTAAGTTATTAAGACTTTCACTATGTAGTAAGCTCTGAGAGAGCATTTACTTATTAATTTGTAGTGCAACTTAATTGGTAAACTTATGTGATGAAATATATGACTATAAAGAGTGAGTCTGTATTGACATTTTGTGTTAATGCATCAGTGTGTACTTGGTTAAAAAGGAAATTTTTTTTAGCAAATTACTACTACCTACACTTTTAGCCCATAAATTACCATCAGCAAGTTTTTTTTTTTTAATTCCCATGTGCTAGTGTGCAAGGTATTATCCCTTGCGGTCAGATTCTTTCCCTTTTTGAATTATTTCTACAGACAAGTAAATTATGAAACTGCCCTTATGGTTTTAATAATGTGAATTAACACTGCTGAATGTCTGTAGCATTATGAAGAAAGAATATTTCTACATTCCATCTTTGTTTTTCTTAGAAACAACTCAATTATTTAATAATTCCAAAAACTATTTGTACATATTACAATATGAAACTTGAACACTATCATTTATCTCTGGCTTTGCTACTTCCACATACAAGCAGTAGTGTACTCATCCCCAGTAGTATATCACCCCCAGTAGTATACTAGCCCCAGCAGTATACTGACCCTCAGTAGTGTACTGGCCCCCAGTAGTATACTAGCCTGGCTTTCTCGCGTTTGCTCACTTCAGCATTGCTTTCATTATCTCTATCCTACAAGTCAACCGACAACACAGAGCATAAGGGATGATAAAGTGTGCCCAAAAATGCTTTGGTGATTACAACTCTAATCCTTTATCTTCAAATATGTTGAAACAACTCTAATCCTTTCTCTTCAAAAATCATAGCATTCAAACACATAAGAACTATCACTAAACATGGAGCCTAATCCTTATAGTTTCTTCCATTTCTTTCTGAGTCAAAAATTGGAAAAGAAAAAATAAAAAGAAGTAGATGATACAAGTAACAAATTTTGCAACTAATCCATGAACTTGCAATAACACAGAACCAAAAAAAGTAACAATTTTTTTGTCAAACTAACATTACACAACACCACCAATCCAATAAGAAAGTACCATAAATACAAAACTAAAGCTATTGACCCTCAATACAAAACTGGTAATCAGATTATAGCGACTAACCAGCAAACGAAATGTTGCTGAGTCCTATAGAAATAACAAACAAATTAAGGTCCAATAAGAAAGTACCATAAACACAAAACTAAAGCTACTGACCTGCAATCCAGAACTGATTATCAAACTATAGCTACTGACTTGCAAACGAAATGTTACTGAGTCTTACAGAAATAACAAACAAATTAAGATCAGTATAGCTCCACCAAATTGCAAAAGCCTCAGAATTTCTCAACTAAAATTTCTCAGCTAAAGCTACTAAGCATAATCGAATTTTGACAGTGTTGAATGCATAATCAAACTATAACTACTGACCTTCAAGACTATAGTTACTGACCTGCCGGTGTACAGCCCATGCTTTGCCGCCGGGGTCGCTTGCTTGGTTCTCAGCAGGGATCGAGCCCTTGCTTCACCGCCAAGGTCGTGCCCTTGTTTCTCGCCAGGGTCGTGCCCTTGTTTCTCACCAGGGTCGCGCCCTTGCTTCGCCATCGGGGTCGTGGCCTTGCTTCTCCGCCGGGGTCTCACACTTGGTTCTCCGCCGGGGTCGTTCGCTTGGTTCGCCGCCTGGCTCACGCGCTTGGTTCGTCGCCGGGGTTGTTCATTTGGTTTGCCGTAGGGGTCGTTCGCTTGGTTCACCGCCAGGGTCGTGCGCTTGGTTCGCCGCCGAGTCGCTCCCTTGCTTCGCCGGAGCCCTAGATGTTTTAATTTTCAGACGGTTTAGATTTTGGGGTCGCTTTGATTTTGGGAGGAATGGTTTATATTAATCAGTGGCATCTTTCATAAATTTCTTAATATTTGAGTGTTCTTTCTTTATGATGGGCTAATGGTTGTTGACCGCACGGGCTCCATGTTTTGGAGACTGCTATTGGTAAATAATAGTGTCATATTGTAGTTATTGGTCATTAACTCAAAATTTTTCAGGTATTTAGTATCGATAGCTTAACTATCACGTCCGGTGTATTTGTGCGAATTATCTTAATTTTTATTTGTGTTTAAAAATCAAGGCGTGACAAATGTTATTTCTGCTTCCTCTTGAGAGTGTTGTTTTTTTGTTGCTTTATGTTTGTTTCTGCTTTTTCTTCTTGTTCTTTGTTTCGGCTTTCTTATGTATCAATGTCAAAAAAGTCTTTGTTTTAAGTTAACACTTACCAACAAAATGATGAAGAAAATAACCAGAATTGATGCTTAGTGAGCTGTAGCGGAACATGAGCAGGTATATATATATATATATATATATATAGTAGTAGTAGTAGTGTGTGTGTATATATATATATATATAGAAAATTACACACAAGTGTCATTTTAAAACTTTAATTAGCTATAAAGCCACCTAATATTTTTTGTACATATAAGGCCATTTGCATATCCAAATTATTTATTTTTTGACAATTTTACCCTCTCACCTAATAAACCCAATTCCATCCGGCTTTACATTACAGACCTATCTCTTTTACAGATCTATCTGTCTTCTTCTTTTCTCTCTCTCTCTCTTTTTCTTGCCGGAGCCAGAGTCTTATCCCAACCTCTCCTCTTATCCTCTAATGGCGATGGCGAGGCCTCGGCTACTCCCCCTTAGTTGTTCGACGAGCTTCCCTACGCCGACTCGCCATACTACCTTGTGCTCCTCGGCTCCGTCGTCTCCATGTTCCTTGGTGATCGCTGCAATTACAAATTGGAGGTGACTGCAATTGCATCTTGGTGAAATTTATGAACAGAGAAGAGGTGAGACATATAGTTCTTGCTGCTCTCAGATCCTTCACCGGAGATAGGTTTCGAGGATCTCTATGACCGAAACAAAACGTTCCATCGCCTCGAGGCGGTAGTTGAGCTCGGCCTTATGAGACCTAGCGGAGATTCAAGGTATATTTTCATTTTACGCTTAGCCAATTTACCAATCAGTTAAAGTTAGCTCAAGATTTATATTGTTGTAAGGTTCTGGTTGATAGATTGATTGCTCTGTTTGCTTAGTTAAAAACCTAATTAATCTTTTTGTTTACCCCGTTTTTATGTATGGATGGTTAGTGTGTATTATCAAACTTTTTGTGCTTCGTAACCTCAGGAAAAGTAGGATTGGAATATTGATTTGAGTTTTTCTAGTTTGTTACTGTTCGTCGTTTTTTGTATTCTTGTTGGTCCTGTTTTGGGTCTAATTTTATGAACCATTAGTTTGTTGTAATGAGGGGAATTTATGGCTTACTTTGTACATGGGAAATCCTATGGATATCTCTAGATGCCTGAAGAGAATGTCTTGGTTTAAGTATAGTGATAGTATACAGTAATCCTCTATAACTGTTATAGCGGCTTTTTAACATCGTGATAGTATCTTTTTATGTCTATGTTAGTATCTTTTCAGCATGATGTCAGTAGCTTCTATTTTCATTTTCATTATTTCAAGTTAGTAGCTCCTTATAATTGTTTAGTGTTTTTTCAATATAGTGATAGTAGCTTTTTGTGTCTATGTTATTATTTTTTCAAGCTGATGTCAGTAGCTTCTATTTTCAAATTAGCAGCTCTCTGTAACTATTGTAGTGGTTTTCCATTACAGTGATCGTAGCTTTCTATACCTATGTTAGTATATTTTTAAGCTGATGTCAGTAGCTTTTATATTTTCATTTTGATTGATTTTAAGTTGTTTTATGTCAATACCTTATCAAATTGGAAAATTAAGATTTTGTATGAAATTCAGTTTTTTTTTTTTCCTGTTGTGATTTCTTATCACTAGCATTTCTTGTTTGAGATTTGTGTTTCACTATTAACATGGATAATCAACTGGTTTTTGTTGCAATTAATATCCCTGGCAGTAGCTTTTCATTTCTAATCCAATAGCTTTGTACATGTACTATAGTAGTTTTCTGTACTTATGTTAGTAGCCTCTTCTCACTGGTGCAGTAGCTTTGTGCATATTTTATAATAGCTTTCTGTACCTATAGCTTTTTAGAACTGGTCCAATAGATTTGTATGTGTGTTATAGTAGCTTTCTGTACCTATGGCCGTTGCTTTTTAGATTACTTATTTTTTATTATCTAGTTGATAAAGCGTGTCATGTTTGCGACGTATTAATACATTGCCGTTTTTAATTTCATTTCAAATACTAATATTTTGTTATATCTTTATTCTTGCAGAATTCTTCCTTTTGCATTTGTAGTAGTAGATTTCGAAAATCATGTGAATTTGAATATTGAAGCCTCCATTGACCAAGAGATCGTTCAGCTAATCAAGAAATGTTTGAAATGAAGTTTCGTGATGAAGGGGCAAAATTATGCCTATGGGTTTAGAGCGTCACCATTGAAAAATTACAGTAGCATTACAACTATTGTAATAGATTTTCACAACTATAGTAGTGGCTTTTTACAAGTATGGAAGTAGCTTTTTATATAGTTACATTATTGTTGAAACCTGCATACGTTTTGTAACATTGAATATGTTTTCTTTTCTCGATTCCAGTAGCATTTTATTTTTATTGTCTCCTTTATATTGTCGTAGTTTTCTTAAGTCTCTGATAATAGCTTTCTCAGTCTCTGAAAGTAGCTTTTGTTCTATTTGATTATTGCTTTTGGCGTTGATGAGAGTAAGTTTTGGTGATGTGAGAGTTGATTTTCTTACTGGTGAGTGTAGCTTTCTGGTGTTCGTGACTGTAGCGTTTATTGCTGGTGAGCGTAGCTTTTGGTGTTTGTGACAGTAACTTTTGGTTTTGGAGAGTGTAGCTTTTGTTACTGGTGACAGTAGCTTTTGTGACATCGCGGGAAACTCACCGGAGTAGCTTTTGTTACTAATGATAGTAGATTTTATTGGTAATAGTAGCTTTTGTTGCTGGCGACAGTAGCTTTTGTGACCTCGCCGGAGGTTGTCGGAAATCTCACCATAGTAGCTTTTATTGCTGGCGACAGTAGCTTTTGGTGTTAGTGACAGTAGCTTTTGTAGTCACCGGAGGTCGGCCGGAGACTCGCCGGAGGTCGACCGGAGACCCGCCGGAGTTGGCCGGAGACCTTGCCGGAGAGGAGAGAGAGAATGATTATTGACTTTTTACTCTAGTGGCATTTATGTAAATATGTTGGTTTTTAATATCTAAAATATAACACTTTTTTTAATCTAGTGGCCTTATGAGGGAAAAAACTTGTTGGTGGCCTTATGGCTAAAAAAACATTCAAAGATACACTTATATGTAATTAACCCATATATAGTAGCAAAAAAAAAAGGCAAAAAAAAAGTTATATATAGTAGCTAGAGTATTAAGCCTGAGCTTGACACGTGTTGAACAGCTGTAGAGCGCTAACAGATCATTAATCATGCAACTAATTTATAATTAGCACGAATGCTAATTACCCTAATTAGCAATCTACCAACTGTTCAACAGAAAATGGTTAAGGGACAACCTAACATCCTTCACCGACCTACAAATTAAAAAGATGTTGAACTTCCGTTGTCAGCCAACTATCAAAAGAAGTTGAACTTAAAAAAAGCTAACACTTCCTTCACCTAACTCCGAGTCAGAATGAAGTGAGCTTCCGTTGTCAGCTGAGTATCGTCAGCGAACATCGTCAGCTACTTGGTGGCAGCTGAAGAACCAAGTCTTTTTTAACTCTGAATTTATTTTTTAATTTTCAACTGTCCTCATCTTCAACCTCGCTCGTTCTTCAAAATCCCAGTGTTCTTCATTCCGGTTTGCTAAGTTTTGTTTCTATTTCAGCTTTTGGTCAGGGTAAGATTGATTTCCTCATACCCTTTTTCCATCAATGTTTGTTCGTTTTAAAGCTTCTCCATGAATATCAATGGTCAACACGTTCCTGAATAACCTAACAGAACAAATATGATTATCAATTCAATTTTGTTTTACTAATCATGCATCCACTTGATTTCAATAAATATTGTTGGAGAAAACTATAACAATTTCTCTGGTCAAAAGTTCAATTTTTCTGTTGAAACAATTTCAATCACCAAACCTCTTGAAGTTTGATTTTATATATGCATATATATAATCATGCGTACGATAATTCATATACAAAAATAAGACATTGAAGTGACTGAACTTCCGGCTCTCAATTTTTGTGCGGCTCAAGTTTATTTGCCCCAATATAAATTTTGCCTCGTGCAGTACGATTATTTTGTCCCATGTCCAGTAGCTCATGCATTTAGAGAATCAGGTTAGAAGTAGATTGCATTAGATTCGATCTACTAATTTCCTCGAAGAATCTCACTATGTTAATGTCATTAGACGACGACAGATGAGATCTGTCGTGACTCAGAAAACTGTTGTCTAGTAGTCTACCATTTGATAGGGCATTCAAACGACGAAGATTAGAATAAGGTTAGAAGTAGACTACATTAGAGATTCAATCAATTAATTTTCTTTAAGAGTATCTTTAACAGACTTTATTTTAATCATTTACTTATTTTAGAGAGCATGTTTAATGTTTTATCTATTTTAACAACGACATCATACTGCTAAATTATTTTCCATTTTAACTTTTAATTATTGGGCTCCATTCTGGTTTAAATTCTCTGTATCGGTTGACTAGATGATGAGATGCCTACAAAATTGGATACTGAACTTGCTCAAGAACCTCCATCAATCGCGAGATAATAGACTTGCAGTTCTTTACTCCATTCAATTTGTTTTTATGTCAACAATAGTTTTTTGTTTCTTTATGAAGATCAACTATTTCAGCTTTTGCTGGTTACCATTTTATTTTCTTGATTATCCAGGCTTAAAACATACATATTGTAATTTGTAAACCAAATATTGTAATATTGTTTTGAAATGTTAACAAGCAGAGGGCTGTTGGCCTTGCAGAAAAAACAGAACAAAAAGAAACAAGTAAAATGTCCAAGCCCGAGGAGACGATGTATCACAGTGAACTAAAGCCTAAGCATCAACATTGGCCCACCGACACCGGTGTTGGTTCCTTAAGTAGGTCTCCCAGTTTGAGGTATATATACTTAACACGCCCTTTAGAATTTCAGATTACTTACTTGGGAGAAAACATCATCCACCTGTTTCTTGAAGTTACTGTTATCGACTCTAGAAACTATAATTTTTGCCAACTATGGTTTGGACTCAATAGTATAATTTATTTATTCTTTTTGAAAGTCCCCATTAAAACAAAACAAAATTGAGAAAATTTAAGAGGTGATAAAAAAATTACGATGTTTTTCCCCTTTTTAACAATAATATGCTTATGTAATAAGCATGTGTTATAAATTTATAATTGATATTTTTTTGAATTAAGGAAATAACTTTATAGATAGAAACTCAATAGAATTGATTACAATCATATCATAACACATCTAGATAACATTCTTGGAGTGTTAGCAACCTACAACAAACTTGTATTAACATCAAGCCAGAGTGGTCATTACATTCTCTTCCGCTGTCATCTACAGACAGAACAAGAAGATGTGGTACTACTAGATCTGTAAATGGACCGAATTTAGAGCGGATCGAGCTAAATCCAAATCCATTTACTAAAAAAAAAAAAATTTGACCCAAACCTGTTCCGTTAACTTGGCGAATCATTGATAGCTCGATCCAAATCCGTATTCGCCTGATTAACTGATACCCGACCGTTAATCCGATCCGTTTATAATTTCAAATATGTTTAAATTTTAAATAGTAATATTAAATGTATCTCATAGGATATTAATAGAATATTAAAACAACATAAAAAATATCACCAAAAGTAGAATTACATTATCAAAATATTCCTTACACCAATAAATTAAGGTAACCAAAATACTTTCAAAGCAATACTTTAGCTTCAATTTCATCAGCTCTAACACTTTACACACAATTTAGATACTAGTCAAAACCTGTACAAATAAAGAAAACGTTCGTTTGTTTTTATGGCAAAGAAAAAAATGTTCAAAAGGCAAAGAAGGAAAAAAAAAAATCATCAATGCTTCCGGTAATTAATTGCAGTACGTATCAACTATTATACTATTGATATAACCTTAAGAATAAACAAAATCGATGAGAGCTCTCGCTCTCTCTTCTCTACGGCGGCTGCCAACCCTAGGGCTGCGTCTTCCGATCAATGATGGTGCTCATGGTACCTGGCTGTCGAGTTCTCCGAACTCGTTGATCTCCTCTGTCCAACCTCTTGGTTGTTGCACCCAGATCTCATCGTTTCGTCGATGGGATTTCATCACCACTGTTTAGCGTGATGTGATTTATACTCCGGTAGGTCGCAGAAGGAGGCTGCTACTCCATTAATTGGTGGGGATCCAAATCGACTTTGGGATCCCAGATCTGTGGGGTGGATGAGGTACTTCGATCAGATCCTTTGGCGGTGGGTTTCCCGATCTGGAATCTGCCATGCTACGTCGACGGTGCGAGGTTGCAGTTCAGCGGAGCGGGGACGCGGCTCAGGTGCAACTGCACTAGGTGAGGCTGCCGTCTTCAAGCCGATCTTGATGGTTCTCTTTTGTTCCCAATATTGGGACTTTCAGTCGGCAAGGTGGCCACGCCCTATAGAGGTGGAGTGACGGTTCTGAGTGGTTAGATGCTAGAGGAGACGGCGGCGCGAAGTAATGGGTGGTGGCAAGTTGCGGCCTGTTTGGGTGCCTACTGGTTTGGGTGCCCAGAGTAGATTATGCCAGGTTTGGATTATGGTGTTTTGGGCCGTTGCTTTGTCTCTAATGGTCCTGCTGCGAGCTGTGATTTTTAGGCCCATTCACCATTGGGTCCGCATTTGGGATCCTGGGGGAGCCCCCTCTCTGCAGAAGGGTTCTGGTTACTCTCTAGATATGTTAGGATGGGTTTTTTCTTTATTCCTAACAGTGTCTTGGTTACTTTGGTTACTAGCGTGTATTCCTAGGGTATTTACATTTAGGTTGCTGTATGGTAGCCTAACATGGCTTGATTTGATGTGGCCCTTACAGGCAGGTCATGAATTGTAATTACCTACTTTTGATTATTAAAAGGCTTGATGTCCTTCTCTCAAGAAAAAAAAACTATTATACTATTGATTAAACTAAGGACTAAATACTGTTTAGTCCTTGATCTTTTTACCGTAAAACACTTCAGTCCCTAACCTTCTAATTTCACACTTTTAGTCCCTGTACTTCAAAATTTCAGACCAATAGGTCCTTGCCATGATTATGAACTGTTTTTTTTTTCTTTAAAAAAAGAGGATTAAAGAGTTTCACTCCTACCCCTATGGTGACTCGAACCCATGACTTCGTACATAGGTAGTGGGTGCTCTAACCACTGAGCTAACACCAGTTCATCACAGTGCCAGATTATGAACTGTGAACACACATAAATAATTAAACAATAATCGAGTTTGAATCTTTAATTAATCAGTGACAGTCCCCAACACTCTTCGAATGCTCATGATCTATGGCCCTCAAATGCATGTTGGTCGAAATGTAGCTGATGATTTCTTTGTGGCTGTCTACAACAATCATAGAAATACTATTTAAAAAAAGGACTAAATATTGTTTAGTCCTTGAGCTTTTGACCACAAAACACTTCAGTCCCTGACTTTCTAATTTCACATGTTTAGTCCCTGTACTTCAAAATTTCAGACCAATAGGTCCTTGCCATCTAAAAGTCACGGCGAAATGTCTATTATGCCCTCAGTTCTATTTTTTTTAAAATAAATTTATTCCTTTCTCTTTTTTTATTTATTCTTTTTTCTTTATTTTTTTTTTCAAACAGAAAGAAAGAAAGGGATAAAAAAAAACAGAAAAAAAGAAAAAGAAAGAAAGAAAGGGAAGAAAAAAAATCCTTTTCCAAAAAAAAAATTTAATTAATTAAAAAAAAAGAACTGAGGGCATAATAGACATTTCGCCACGACTTTTAGACAACAAGGATCTATTGGTCTAGAATTTTGAAGTACATGGACTAAACATGTGAAATTGGAAGGTCAGGGACTGAAGTGTTTTATGGTCAAAAGGTTAAGGACTAAACAGTATTTAGTCCTTAAACTAACCATACAATCATACAAGGCAGATAAAAACAAAAATTGTTTTAGTACTCGAAGGTGCCGCACGCACACAAGCTTGGTCTAGTTTTAGCAGAGCTCCTCTCGTCCGGCGGCGTTCATGATAGGCATGGGGCTTGCCTTGTCGTCTTTGGGAGGCTACCGGACTGGTGATGGTGGCCTACGGTTCTCTGGCCTCTAGGATTTGCAGCAACCCGAAGTGGACAACGGGTTCCGGTCTTCGTTTTGGTTTGAAGCCTTTTTGTGGCTTGGGCTATCGTGGGTTCCCAGCTTAAGGGGCGGCGCGAGCTAGCTTTGGCACCTGGAGGCGCAGCGGCATTGACAGGGTGCAGCTGACCTTCCTGGGGCATCGGGGATCAGGTCTCGTTTTGGATCCGGTCTGGTGCTTTCGGGGTTCGCTGCTGCCTCTCAGCGGTGGCAATGTGTTGTTGGCGGGGTTCCTTGAAGCTGGGTGGAGACGACATGATTGCGGCATGGCGTGGAGGCGGTGGCTGCTTGAGGCGTGTGCGCGTCGAGCTCAGCGTAGGGAAGTGGAGGTGGAACGAGCTGGGCCAGCTGTTAGGCCTAGGGTGCTGCTATCTTCTTTGGGTTAGTTGGACTTTTCTTAGTTTTTTCCCCTTGTTCTATAACCCTAGGTTTGTACTCTCTACGTTTGTTAGGGAATTATGCACTTTCGTGCCTCTAGCAAATCCTCTGGAGTGGTAACGACGGAGGATTCTCAAGACAAGAACTTGTGCCTAGTATTTTCTTTGGAGAGTAGTGCTATGTAGGTTAGCTACTCTAATTGAACACCAATTGAGGTCTCTAGGCCATTAGGGTTGCTATAACAAGAAGCTTAGATAGTTTTGGGTTTTGAGCTTTTAGCTAGGCACTGTAATAAGTGAGCGCATTTGTCTACAGTGAGGGTCACTTGTCATTTGCTTGGCAGCTTGTGCCATCTAGAACTGTTGGTATGAGACAGCTTGTGATGTATGTGTCTTCTGGCCATGGATAAGTTAATGAAGTTATCTATTTCTCAAAAAAAAAAAAAAAGGCAGATAAAAACAATAATAATACATTAGCTGGAAAGCAACACCGTAATAAAAACATCTATGCACTTACATTTCTTTGCATCAAAGGGACCTGATTTCATCTGGGCATTTCTTCTTCTTTTAAGTGTGAAACAGATCCTTCAAAAAGAAACATAACAAAATAAACCTCTCTGCAATGAGAAAATCAGCAACAATCTTGAACACAAACAAATACTAATCTGACTTACTTTTCCGTTTTCGAGAGGGAAGCCAATCTTTTGTAGTCACCAAAGCCTCTACAGTTGTGGAAGCATAGAAGCACGAGATTCATCAATCACTCTTCCTCCAACACTAAATGCTGCCTCAGAAGCTACTGTAGTTGC
Source organism: Rosa multiflora (assembly GCA_002564525.1). Classification (NCBI taxonomy): domain Eukaryota; kingdom Viridiplantae; phylum Streptophyta; class Magnoliopsida; order Rosales; family Rosaceae; genus Rosa; species Rosa multiflora. The sequence goes on from BDJD01005377.1 coordinate 108,612, forward strand.
TGGAACTGCTAATATGTCTCGAGCCATTCTTGCTAAAGTAGGAAGTTTTGCACTATTAATTTTCCACCAGTTCAAAACATTTAAGGGTTCAGCTCTTGGAAACAAAGGCTCCTCCAAATATTGCTCTAACTCTGATTTTTTAGGAGCAACAATCTGAGAAGCCTCTTCCCTCACATACCAAGTATCAAATCCACTCAATTCATCATCTTTGGAGGCCACTGTTTTGTCATTACAAGAACCACTAAATTCCAAATTTGATTCCATCTCAAATTGAGAGGATTCATCTTCATATTCAGTGAAGAGATCAAATATAGCACTACGAACTCTTTCAACATACTCATGAGCATCAAAACCATGAAGCAAATCATAATAGTACTTAATCAACTGCATTTTATATCTAGGATCAAAAACAACACCAACTGCTAAAATCAAGCTGCATTCCTCCCAATATTTGTCAAATTTCATTTTCATGGGGCTAGCCATCAAACGCAAAACCTCATGCTCACTTCTTTCCCACTTGGACATATGCAATTAAACCTTACACATATCAGGAAAAAACACATTTGAGGTAGGAAAAGAGGAACCAGAAAAATGATTTGTTGCAGCATAGAAGTGTTCCAAACAATCACATATAACTTGTGCTATTTTCCACTCTTCATCAGTGGGATGCAATTTATAATTATGATCTATTTGTGCTAAGCGCCAGAGCACCTCTTTCATGTCAAGTGCACTTTTAATCATAAGAAAAGTGGAATTCCACCTGGTAGGGCAGTCTATTTTAACTTTTTTCTTATCCTTTGAGTTTTTACATGATTAAACTTCCGTGTTGCAAAAGGAGACTTTTTCAAGTATTTTACAGATTCTCTGATATTTTTTTTTTAACGCGTGGGGTGTTAGTCCATTATAGTAAAGTAGGAAACATTACAAGATGACTCATCCGAACTCTAGGCAACGACAGAAAGAGCCATGAATGAATAAACTAAAGCAAGCCCTAGACTACCCAAACATAATGTATCCATAGGAATAAGCTCCAATGATTCAAGTAACCTTGACACTGCTAGGGAGGATCCGAAACGCAGCCAAGACCCTTCCCCAATATTATTCAATAAGGCCTAAGATTTGTGGTATCAATGAGGCCTAAAATTTATGGCCTCAATCTTAGGTGTCATGTCATGTCACTTACACATGTCACTTATTTGTTAGATCATCTTAAATTAGTACATAATTAATAGTTGATATTTTTTTCATCACCTAATTAAATTCATTAATGTAATTGATTCACCCCCTAACATCTAAGAGAAAATATAAAAGGATAAAGTTGGCGTTGCAATAGTATGATGTTGCAAGATATATTATGTGGAATTAAATTTTTTTTTTGCATTTGCTTACATGGCATGACACCTAGGATTTGAGGCCCTATATCATTGCCCTATCAAAAAAGAGTTTCTGCATCATGAGGATATTCAATACATTTATAAGCAAGTATTTTCTTTTTCAATTCTCAATCCTCACCAATAAAATGAGATGTCAAACATATATATCCAATATCCTGATGATCAGACGTCCAAATGTCAATTGTAAAAGTGACCCTACCTGGAAATCGTTCAAAAAATTGGCACATATGCTCCTTCACTTCTTTTTGAACTTCCCAGTATATGAGACCTGACTGTATTTCTACACACAAACTTAAACATTGGTTTAAGGCGATTTAAAAAAATCTCAAAGTATTCATGTTCAGCCATACTGAATGGATAGTTATGCTTAACAACCATCTTAGCAAAATCCATTCTACTTCTCTCTTGATCAAACTTAAAATTTTAAATTGATGTAATCTTTGTACCATCTTTTGTTGCAACTACCATTAGTTGATCAATGGCTCTTTTGTTTCTTCTATTACACCTAAGCAAATGATTTCTCAAATGGCTCGTTCCTTTAGCAGATCCAGACACAAGTAACTTACGACAATGCTTACATTTTGCCATTTTGCTTCCATCTGGCCTTCTAATTTTTTCGAATTCATCCTAGACCTTTGATGTCAATTTTCGCTTCTTTGATGAATTTGAACTTACTTCTACAACCTTCCCGTCAGCATCCACTTCTACAACATCCCCTGGCTCATATTTTTTCCCATCATCATCAACCTTATTTTAAATCAAGAAAATCCTGAATAACACAAATATATAAACAAACAAAAACAATTATCAATCACCAAGATTTTACTATGAATAAACTAAGATCAATAGTCTATTGATGAAAAAATTGAAGAAATTGTAAAAAAGACTAGCAGAGTCCACCCACTATGTGTGTACAGAGAAATTAAAGGTAGTGGAAAAACTTCCCGTACAACTACTATATTTTTCTGCTTTTTAATTTTTTTTCCTTCTATTTTACAATTTATCATATTATCCTTATTGATTAATTATATTTTATAGTTTTTTAATATATAAAGGTTAAATTGGTAAAAAATTTCAGTTTTGAAGAGCAAGCTCTATATTTTTTTTTTTTGAGGAGAAAAGGAATTACAATAAGAAACCCCTTGGACAACCAAGGTTAATAGAATCTAAGAGCAGGGCGGAGGAGGCCGCATCTGGAATGGAGCCGACCCAAATTTTGGGATTAGAAAGATTATGACCCGTCGAAGTGATGACATCAGCAACGAAATTGGCCTCGCGGAAGATATGGGAGAAGGAGATGACCTCAAATTTCGCAGCAAGCCAGACAATGTCAGAGATCAATGATCTGATTCTCCAAGGTGTGGCACAAACTCGATTAATGCAGTTGATGATGAGGAGTGAGTCACCCTCAACATGAATTCTTTTGATGTTATGACAAAGAGCCTAGATGAGACCATCTTTAAGAGCACAGCCCTCAGCAGTAGGAACTGATGTGACACCAATCTTACAGGTACCAGCTAGGGTAGGCCTCCCATTAGAATCCCTGATGATGAAGCCCACAGCAGCACTATTATGACAATTCACTGAACCATCAAAGTTGAGCTCGTTTGTTTTAATAATAGTATAGATATATACCTTTCTTTCGAGATCAATAATTTGATAGTGAAAGTTGACCTTGATTAAACAATGGTATGTACCATGTAGAAGGATATGGGCAGGATTCTTCTTTCTTTGAGAGACGTTAGGACTCAGAAGATAAGAAGATGGGTAGGAGTTTAATTATGTTTCTACTATTCTACACCCTTCTTAGCTTTTTGGTAAACTAAACATTCAAAGCCTTTATCAATAATGCTTCTTGGGTGATGGACTTATTCGGTTTACGAAAACTGTCCCCTAGATTTCTGTAAAAAATGTGTATTAGAAATTCTTAATATTTTGTATTTTTAAAAGTAATAATATATTAATAAAAAATAATATTTTATTATTAAGAAAACGGACCGGATCATTAAAAAATCGGATTGACCTAACCTGTATTTGATCCGTTAAATAAACGGGTTAACAGATTCAGATTATTAACGGATCAACGAATCAAAATTTTTGATCCAAACCCGTCTAATAGCCACGGATCTAGAGTTTGCCCGGATTACCCATGGTGGTACATAGAGATAGGTCCACTAATTTAACGTGTCATCCTCTGTCATTATAGATTACCTTGAATCATCTTTCAGTACTACTCCAGAAGATTCACTAATACCACAAAAGTCAAACATAGATGTAGTTTGTTGGATTAAGTCAGGTCCCAAATACGAAACCTAGGGAACTAGAGCCCACGAGTTTGGTCCACGAATGGTCCTTGATCCAAGCAACATTCTAAAAAACTGTGGATATTAGAATTGGTGTGGGCCCCAGAATTGATTTGGGCTTCAGAGTTGGTTTGGCCACCCAATTAGAGTTGGGCCTCCCAATTGATATGGGCACCCGTTCTCCTTCACCCATTCTGGTCACCATCAATACCGTCGTCGTTGCTTGCTTCCCATCAGTTTCCACGCAGATCTCTGTCTGCATTTCTGCCACCATCACCGCTGCATCAATCCTTACCAGATCCACAGCCACAATGCAGTGGAGAACTTCGCCATTCAGCTCCAAAACTCTCCCTGCACTGCCGCGTCCCTCGTGACCTGTAGATCCCAAATCTTCATCAAACCTGATCCACTTCAAGCCCAGACCCAGACTGCCAGACCTCTCACCCAGAAACGATCCAGATCGGTTCCAAATCGCCGTGCTACGACACTTCTCCACTGCCATCATGTCAGCCCATGCGCAGCTGGCTATCCCCGCCTTTAGTCGCTTCCTCCCTAGCCGGAATCTAACCGGATCTTCTGCTATCCCACTCGACAGACCAGCCGCAGTAACCCCACATTCTGCTTCGAACTCCTCTTGATAATTCTGAGTGGAGAGAACAATCACATGTTCTGTCGAACAAAGTCGGCGTTGGATTGCCGCAACGAGACAGCAAGAGGCGGAGACAACCAATCTGCGTGGTGTTGGCGTCATGCACCATTGATAGAGTCCCAGGCCATGTGTAGGTCATTAACATAGATTTTAGGGAAAATCGTCCGTACAGTACCTGACCTTTTCCCCATTCTAAACTTTAGTACATCACGTTCAGAAAATATCAGAACGGTACCTGAGGTTTCGACCCCGACCTAAGATCGGTACCTAGTGCCGTTAGCTCCGTTACAAAGACTAACGGCTAGCATATTTAAATCATCAAATGACCAATTTACCCTTAAATTTTTGTTTTCTTTAGTTTTTTTATATAAAATAATAAAAAAACAATTTTTTTCTATTAGTTTAAACTATTTTTAGTTTTGAAAATTATTTAAATTTTTGGTTCATCAAAATTTATCTTTCGACCTCGTAGGATTAAACTAGATGTTATTTCGAGTTCATAGGAATTCTTGAAGGATTTTTCAGACACCCGAGTTATTTTTAATGATTTTTGAAGGATTAAATACTGTTTAATCCATGAACTTTTGACCAAAAAACGCTTCAGTCCTTAGCCTTTTAATTTCACATGTTTAGTCCTTATACTCTCAAATTTTGGACCAATAGGTCCATTCCGTTACCTCCATCTAAAAACTCCGTTAAGTTGCTGACGTGGCAATTTTTTTGCATCAAAAAGTCCATTATACCCTTAACTTTTATTTTTTCTTAATTTATTTTTTTCTGTGTTTTTTCTAAATTAATTTTTTATTTTCTACTTACCTCTCTCCAAAACCCCCCATTTCCCCAACCTCTTCTCTCTGACTCTCTCCCGACCACCACCTCCCAACCATCAAAACCCAGAAATTTCTAAACCAAATCCAAATAAAGCTGTGTTTGAAGCTACTGGCGAAAAGGATTCGGGAGCCCAAAACACCATAGCCTCCGTCAGCAGGGAGGTCTTCGCTGACCCTATAACTGATTTGTTGTAATTCCAATTTGGAATTGGAATCAAACAAATGGGTCAGATCAACGGCGCGGATTGAAAACTGAGCCCCTGGTGATTCAATTCTTCTTCGTCTTTATCTTCGAAATTGATTTGGGTGGGTATTTGTAGGCGAGGTCGGCATCAGAAAGGGTGAGGCAGAGTGGTCGAAGGTGGGGATGGAGGCGGTGGAGGTGGAGCTTCGTGCAGAGATCTCCTCGCACTCCAAACCATACTTCTGGAGTTTGCAGTCTTACCGGAAATGGTAACCCTGACAGTGAAGGAGGCCGTCGCGTTTCTTGAGGTGAGATGGGTTGGCTTCTTCTTGATCCAAACTGGTGGGCTTCCATTAGATTACGTTTGCTCATCCATTGGATAGCTTGAATTTGAATGCTACAAGACGGAGAGCACAACAATTTTTTTGAGTACCCATTTGATGTTTGCATCTGTATTCTGTTCTGGTGGTTTGCTGCGAATTGAAGAATTTTTCTCCCTTTTTCTGGGTCTGGGTTTGGTCTGATTGTTTCTTTTTGGGTGTTATGATAAAAATTTGTTTAATAAAGCTTAGGTTTTGAGACGGAGGAGGGAGGGTAGCAGGTGATGAGGCGGAGCTCAACGTAGATTGCCCTTATTTTTATGGGTTTGCTGCGTTTCAGAGAGGGAGAGAGAATTCTGGGTTTGAATGGGAATGAGAGAGAGAGAATTCTGGGTTTGAATGGGAATGAGAGAGAGAGAGAATTCTGGGTTTGAATGGGAACGAGAGAGAGAGAGAGAGCTGGGTTTGAATGGGAAAGAGAGAGAGAGAGAATTCTGGGTTTGAATGGGAAAGAGAGAGAGAGAGAATTCTGGGTTTGAATGGGAAAGAGAGAGAGAGAGAATTCTGGGTTTGAATGGGAAAGAGAGAGAGAGAGAATTCTGGGTTTGAATGGGAAAGAGAGAGAGAGAGAATTCTGGGTTTGAATGGGAAAGAGAGAGAGAGAGAATTCTGGGTTTGAATGGGAAAGAGAGAGAGAGAGAATTCTGGGTTTGAATGGGAAAGAGAGAGAGAGAGAATTCTGGGTTTGAATGGGAAAGAGAGAGAGAGAGAATTCTGGGTTTGAATGGGAAAGAGAGAGAGAGAGAATTCTGGGTTTGAAAGTACTGTACGGACGATTTTCCCTAGATTTTAATTACAAATAATTATTTTTCAAAGTTGGAATGAGTGCATAGAGTCTTTGGCCTTTAATTATTTAGCTCTTTCTCTACTCCCTCCATTTAATCATCAATAAATCCAATTACTTCATCTTGTTTCTTCTACATATTTCGATTAGGTAAATAGGAATTAAGCAAAAAATCATGTTACAACATCTAAATATATACATTCTCAAAAAAAAAAAAAAATCTAAATATATAGGATGAAAATTTATAAGATTAGTTGTGTGTATAACTGAATGTGTTAACATGCATCTTATTTGTTCCATCTGCCTATATTTATATTTTTTTAATGGTTAAATGTTGAATTCTTAGGAGGAGCAGTGAACGCTTCCAACATTACACATCAGACTGCTTCGGAGATGGCGGTTTAAAAAGGTAAGCTGTATTAATGAGATGCATATCCCCATATCGAAGGGCAATTTTCAAGCTCTCTTATAAAGTTATAATTTTTTTTTTTGAGTAAATAGGTCATCCATTCATTATAATTTAGCAAGCAGTACAAAAACGACATACCCCTAAGGGTTGTCATAAAACTTCATTTACAGAGTACTCTAAAGATAGAATAAGAAAACAAATACCCCAAGTACACCCACCTTTTAAAGTTATGCACTTTTATTCTACACAAGAACTAAGAACTCCGAAGGATTAAAAGAACAACAGAGTTAATAGCTCCTGCGACCTGAAGAAGAAATTAAAGAGTACCAGGAGAAGAGGATGAAAAATCACCCTCACCTCCATCATCTGAAAAAACAAAGCAACATGTAGTTAGGGCCCAAGACACCCTAATCCAGCAGCCCCAAAGCATAGGGCCAGCCCACACCCAAAGAAACCTGAGCCAAAAAAGTCCAAAGCCAGGAGACCAAACGCTAGGGTTAGAGCTCCGATCGAACACGGCCCAACGTGTGACATCTGCATAACCACCACCTCCGTCCCGCGCCGCCGCCGCAAAGCACTGGTACCATTCCACCAACAAGCCACCACGACCAAGCCGGCACAGACCACTTCCAAACAGAATCAGAGCGCCGTCCTTCACCAACACCAGATTGCCGCCATCAACTTCTGCAGCAGCAACCGCGACTGGCCTCGATGATGCTCGGGGCTCAAGCAGGTTGTTAGGCTGCCATTGACGCGAATACCAGAGGGTAGAAAACCCCTCCACCTCCACGGATCAATTGCGTTATCCCCATAACCTCCATCACCCGACCCATCAGCAATCAAGGAAAGTCCTCCATCAAAACCACTAACAACGAGTCTAAGGAGAAGGAAAAGCAAAGAGAAACGACCTATAGCGCACCTTAAAGCAAAGCATGACACGCCAGAGAAGGGGGAGTTTGTGGCAATAGCCATAGATTTGGAATTTTGTCGAAGGCGAGAGGGCCAACGAGGAAACCCTAGCAGAGCGGCTAGGTCGGCATAGCTTTGGCATATAAAACTCTTATAAAGTTATAATTATTTTAGCTTCTTAACATGTCCATTAGTTTTTGGTTTTTTATACTTTGTTAAAAAAAATTGAAAAAAATAAAGGCCTAAAACCCTGTTTTAGATAGACAAACAACAAAAGCCAAGGTTGTCGTAAGTTCAGCAATAAATAGAGAACACAAATTTTCCGGAATTTAAAAAATCAAAAGTTGCAAGAATGTATTTGAAAATATTTTCACAAGTTCAGTTTGGTTTATATGCTTATAGGAATTTAAGTTATAGATTTGGGCTTCATCTAGGGATGGCAATAATCCCCATAGGGTAGTACAAACCCTAATAAAATACAAACCCTACTCCCATTTCTCTCTCTCTGTCGGCCCACCTGTCCCCCTTTCTCTTTCTTTATTCTTTTTTTGACTTTTTCTGTATGCCCTTTCTCTATTATGTTCCTAGCTGATCAGTAGCACGTGATGTTCACTCCAATTCCCTAAGTTTCTCCAATACGAAATTGCCAAGAAAATCAAAAGTCTCCTTAAGGCTTAATCTACTCCCCACCAATTTTTTTCCATTTTTTATGGCCTGTTCCACAGATAAATGTGTCTCCAGCCGTGAGAAAAGGAAAGGCCAAGAAAGATTCCCTTTTTTCTTTTTAATCATATTCATACCAACCCCATCTCTTCCCTCTCTTAGCCGCAACCATATTCTTCTTCTCCTCTTCCCATCCTCCTCCAATTCTGCTGTGTTCTTCAATGGAGAAACTGAGAAAATTGCATAACATAATGTGGCTGGGAAGCTGAGAAACTGGATAGCTTTGTTGTTGTTTTGCTGGGCGTACAGGAACCGGTTACAAGCCGAACCGAACCGAACTAAACGATTCCGGTTCCAAGTCGGTTCCGGCCAAAAAATGTAACAACACCGAACTGGAAAAACATCATATGTTCCGGTTCTGGTTCCGGCAAAATAAATAAAAAAACAGAACCGATCCCAGCCTACTTTTTTGTGTTTGTAACCACAATGATCAGCATATTTGATTCACAGTATTCAAACAACATTATTATTTTTTTTATTTTTATTTTTATTTTTTAAAGGATTGTGGAACCCAGTCAAGCTGGGAGGCTCAGCCCCCATGCCTGACTTATTATATTAGAATGAACTAAATGTGTCGAGGGAACATAAAACCTTGACCTCTAGCATCAATACAAGAGTCCTCGTAGAGAACATCCTGAATAATAACAGAAGTCTCCTCTAACCATACATTAGAAATATAATTAAAACTAGCAAGGTGCGCCAACCTATTGGCTACACCATTTGCTTCACGGAAGATGTGGCTAACCTGAAAAGAATGATATGCCCAATTTTAGATCTATCTTCCACATTGTGTTGTGGAGTAGTAACCACAAGAGAGCAATCACTCTCTAAGTCAATATCAGTCATGTCCTGATGGATTGCCAATAAAAGTCCAGCCCTACATGCTTCAGCTTCCATGTGTACAGCAGAAGAAGCATGTGGGAAATAACTATCCAAAGCTGTCAGGCATAGACCATTTTCATCACATATCACAACTCCCACTCCACCATTACCATAATCTGCCCGGTAACTACCATTGACATTCACCTTTAGATGCCCACTAGGAGGCAGTGTTCTAAAAAACGGCCGCCCAGGCCGCCTAGGTGCTGGGCAGCAACAGATCGAGGTGAGTAACGGCTGATTGGTGGACTTAGGCGGGGAGGAATTAGGCGGCCTGGGTGTCCGTCTGGGCGGTCTTACTGATTATGCTGTTTTTTTTTTTTTTTAATGAGACATAAACTCCAAAACAACCATATTTCAAAACAACCATATTTGATCCCCAAACCATTCAATCCCCAAAACTGCAAATAGATCGTATTCGCTCTCCCCACCGCGCCTCTGCTCCACGTCTCCACTAGAGCTCCTCTCGAGCCACTGCAACTCCCCTCGAGCCACCGCAACTTCCCCCCAAATCAAGATCTTGAAATCTGAGAAGTGAGAATTGAAACCTTGTTTTTGTAGAGTTATTCATGAGGTTATTGAACAATGAAAAAGAAGAAACATATAAGAGACGGTGGAGGGTGGTGGACTGGTGGCTATGGGTTTTGCGCAAGAGAGGAAGAAAATTTCAAGAGAGGGAGGGAGAGAATGGCAGGGCTGCTGTTTGTCGAGAGAGAGAAGATAGATGGGCAAGTGGATGTATAATCAAGAAGTATAATTGAATATGTTTGGAGGCGTGTCTTCCACTCTTCCATGCTTCCTATATTAATTATATAAATATTCAATCAATCAAAGAAGAATGAAGATAGAGAGGGAGAGGGGAGGAGAGGAGAAACACATATGACTTTTTTTTTTTTGTCTTTCACTGTTCTGTTTTTGAAGTCCCCACTTCCCTATGTTCCCCCTTTTAATATTTGTGGGCACCGTAATCTTGAAATAAAATATAGTTTTATAGAATATCTTATTATTAATTTTATAAGTTATAATATTATTCATTTAAAATTTATATATATATATATATATATTCTTATATATATATATATATTTATATGATATAAAAATAAATAAAAATTAAAAAATATAAAACTGCCTAGGCACCCTCCTAGACGCTTGGGCGCTCCTCCCTAGCCCATCGCCCGACTAGCGTCTAGCGATTTTTCGAACCTTGCTAGGAGGGTACCTCCATTTTGTCTTCTCCTTCCTTACTTCGCACTGCCATGCACATGAAGCTGTTGATAATCCTCAAGAAATTTACTAGCCAATTCGGCTGCATTTGAGGCACAAAAGAAGCTCCTATTCCACAAAACATTGTTTCTTTCAGACCATATGACCCAGAGTGTCATGAAAAAAGCACAACGTTGATTACCATCCAATTTGTCAATGACATTCAGCACCCAATCCTCCACACAATAGCCAACCACATTCTTAGCCAATAGGCCCAATTTAGTAAACACCCAAAAGCATGTTGTGACATCACGATCTCTGAACAGATGCAATCCATCTTCAATTGCATGATTACAAAAAAGACAATTGCTGTCAGGAAGACTAACCTTTTGTGAGAGTACCCTTCTTGTTGGTAGGATGCCTCTTAGGAGCCTCCAAATAAATACACGCATTTTGGGTGGGATGTTGGCCCCTCAAACTATCTTCCAGTAGGTACCCTTGATTCTATAAGAGCCACTCGAGCTAGAAGCCATTTGAGCCGAGCCACTCCTAACTCCATAGCTTCCTTTCTTGTCATAATGCCATACTAAGCCATCATCCCCTAAGGCTTAGAGGAATACTTGCAATTATTCTAACTTCCATGGGTGTAAATAGAGCTTCCAGAAGTGGGACATTCCACTCAAACTTGTTCTCTATCATTAGATCACACACCTTCAAGTCTTCAAAACCCAACGCTGGAGAGAAAAAGGGTCTAAAATGAACTGGTAATGGAACCCATGGATCTCGCCATGCAGAAATATGAGCACCGGTGTCAACCCTATTATGTAGCAGATCTTTGCCATGCATAATACTTCGCCATGTATAAGAAGCCCCTTTAGTAACTTCAGCCTCAAGAAAGCCACATCGCAAAAAATAGCGAGCTTTATACGACCTAGCTATCAAAGACTTTGGTGATTGTAGGATCCTCCAACCTTGCTTCGCAAGCAATGCTTAGCTGAAATGAACCATGTTTCGAAACCCAAGACCACCTTCTGATTTGGGAGCATACAATCTCTCCCAAGCCAACCAATGGATTTTTTTCTCATCAATCTTGTCTCCGCACCAAAACCTCACCATCAGCTGGTGCATCTCAGAACAAAGATGTTTAGGGAGCTCAAAACAGCTCATTACATAGGTCGGATTGGATTGCACCACTGCCTTCAACATAAATTCCTTACCAGCGACACTTAAAGTTTTTTCCCTCCGGCCTTGTGTACTCTTCCGGACCCGTTTAGTAAGGAAGCTAAATGCCTCAGTCTTGGAGTAACTTAATTCAGTAGGTAAAACCAAATATTTGTCATGTTTATCAACACGTAGCACCTCCAAAACTGTAGCAAGAGCATTTAATTGCTTGTCCCGTTTCACATTCTTGCTAAAAGATACACTACTCTTCTGGTAATTGATACGCTGGCAAAAGGCTTTTTCATATAACCCAAAAACTCCTTCAACACATAGCATTCTTCCAACTTTGACTTGAAGAAAATAAATGAATCATCAACGAAGAAGAGGTGGGAAATTGAAGGCGCACCTGAGCATATTTGAACCCCATGCAAAGTGCTTGACTCCTCAGCCCGTATAATCATTCTCGACAATGCTTCAGCACACAACAGGAATAGGTATGGGGATCTGGAATCTCCTTGCCTAAGTCCCCTCGTAGGTACAATGTGGCCTCTTGGATCACCATTTACAAAAAAAGAGTAGGACATTGTTTTAACACATCTCATAACCCAAGCAATCCAAATGTGACTGAACCCTAGTTGCTTTAGTACTTGTTCCAAGAAAACCCACTCCACCCGATCATAGGACTTGCTCATGTCAAGCTTGAGAGCACCATAGCCTACATGTCCCCATCTACGCTTCTTTAGAAAGTGCGAAATCTCGATTGCAGTAGGAGAATTGTCAAAAATTAACCGCCCAGACACAAAAGCACTTTGGTAAGGTGAAATAAGGCCTTGTAAGAATGGCTTCAACCTATTGGAAAGTACCTTCTAACTCAGCTTATAAAGAACATTACACAAACTGATTGGGCGAAGTTGGTTCATGTATTCCACCTCCTTCACTTTCGGTATAAGTGTAACATGTGTATGATTCACTTACTTTAACATCTCCTCTGAATCCAAGAAGTACCTTATTGCCTCTGTAACATCGTTCCCCACCACATGCCAAAAACGATGGTAAAAGCATGGAGCAAACCCATCAGATCCGGGTGCCTTCCCCGGGTGCATTTTTTTAAGAGCTCGATACACCTCCTCACTTGTGATAGTTACTATCTCGTTCATCTTGTCAGAAATATAATGAGGCAGAAAGTGTGCTACCGTAACACATCCTTGAGGCTGAGAAGTCGTGAACAACGAGCGAAAGTTGGACAGAACAATCTTCTCTATCTCTCCATCCTCCGTACACCAGGTTCTTGAGTCGTTGAAAAGTCCTTTCAATTTGTTCTTTTTCCATCTGTTACTAGCAGTTTGGTGGAAGAAACGGGTATTCAAATCACCCTCTGTTAACCAGAAAACCTTTGCTCTTTGATTGTAGAAATCTTGTTTAAGCTTTAACTACTCATCCAATTTCTTTTCAAGAGCAACCCTTGCTTCATCCGGAGGGGAAGAGAAGGAGGAATCATAGAAAGTAGCCAACTGCTCTCTATCTCACTGATGCTCTTACCCAAAGCTCCAAATTTATTGTCAATCCACTCTTGTAGAACCCGGCGTGTTTCATTAATCTTCCCACAAACCCTAGAAAAAGCATCATTCCCACCAGACCAATTCCAACCCCTGTTAACGACCCTACTACATTCTTCGTCTCGGAGCCAAAATTCTTCGAATAGAAACTTCTTCTTCAGTTTCTTTTTCTGAAGTGGTCGACATTCTCATACTTCCAACAAAATTGGAAGGTGGTCAGACTTATTAGGAGACTGGTGGACCACCCTAGAAACTGGGAACAAATCAGACCACCTGTTGGAAACAAGAAAACGATCAAGTAAGACTTTTATCCATTCACCACTACGCTTCCCTCTCCAAGTAAAACACGGATCCGTAAAGGATAACTCCTTGAGAGAAAAAAGCTCAACAAAGTCTCTAAATCCATCCATCTATCGTTCACACCTAGCATGACCCCTGCTTTCTCACTATTTAACAAAATCTCATTAAAATCTCCTCCAATAACCCAAGGCAAATTACACTACAAACCCAGAGTTTTTAACAACACCCAAGTGCGATGGCGGTCCTCCACTTTAGGGTGGCCATATATTCCGGTAAATCTCCACCTCTTAGGATCAGAGGCCTTTCCAACAAGGACATCAATGTGATTATCTGAGTAGCTACGCAAAGATACTGGCACATCATCATTCCAAAGAATACACAACCCTCCAAACCTGCTCACACCTTTCCCATTCTTTTTCTGTTTAAACTTACACGGAACCACAAACGTATTCCGCCAACCAAGTTGAACCCAAACCTCTACCATTTCTGCTACTGTACACTTAGTTTCTGACAAGAACATTACATTGGGATGAATTAGGGATGCAAGCCCTCTAAGTCCTCTAACTGTCCAAGGGTTTCCAATCCCTTGACAGGTCCAGCATAAGAGATTCATGGCTCGTGATATGGGTCGATTCCGGACCCATCACAGAGAAACGTTTAGGAGTATGTCCCTATAAAAAATTGCGACTTGAGGAACTAGGGTTTTTGCGCATTAGGAACCCCTTCTTACCAGACTTCCCGGAATATTCTAGAATCTTCTCAGTAGGCCTCTTCAGAGAGGGAGACAGCTTGGCCCTATTTTGGCTCCCATTAGGAGAAGTATCAGTTTGGGCCCCAGCCCGTTCCTCCACGATGACACTCTTCTTGGGCCTTGACTTATATTGAGAAAGAGTCAGGCCCACTTCCTTGGACTGTGTATTGCCTACTTCCTTGGACTTTAGAGTTGACACATTACCCACTCTCAAAGTCAGTTCCTTGTTTTCCGAATCTGGCTGCTTTGATTTCTCTTGGGATGAAACGCAATCCGCAATTAGAGGAATAATAACGAGATCAATAGACTTAGAAGATGATTGCGCAATCACTGTACTAGACTTGAATGCTTCCCCCAAAGAAGAACATTCCATAATGGGAACCTTCGTGAGACCCTCTGCCGCCGTGAGATCCTCCACCACTGTTTTCTTCCCTATGCACCACCCCGCTTCCAACCTTCTCCGTTTCTGGGTAGGTTCACCGATTGTCCCATCTGCCGTATCCTCCACCCCTATCTCCGTATCATTTTCATCCCTAGGTATCAGTCAACAAGATTCTTCATCCCATTCTTCTCTCGTTCTGATCAGTCAGATCGTAGGAAAATCTGGAGCTGCCGTCGACCACCCATAGTGCTTAGCCGGATGCAGCTCGAACCTAGTGCCACTACCACCGAAAACTGTCTCCCTCTCTGCCTCTTCTTTTTCTTTTTCTAGTTTTGCTAACCAGACCTCTTTCCTTTCTGCATTAAGGAGGACATCGGACGTAGGCTCTGGAATCTCCCTAGACAGTTGTAGGGGGCAACTAAATTCGGTATGGGAGACCAAACCATAATACAGGCAGAAGTGTGGCAATCTTTCATACTCTAACTCAAACAGCTTGTTCTGACCATGAAGCTTCTGGAATAGAAATCCTCCTCCCAAAGGTTTCTCAACATCAACTCCCACATGTACCCAGAGGAATCTGCCCAGGCAACTACCATTCCTATCCTTCCCTGTTCGGACATAGTCGCCAACTGCTTCGCCAATCCCCTATCCAGTCTCCTCATCCATGTAGAGTGGTGGAATTCCTCTGATTTTGATCCAGAAGTATTGTGTTTGTAAGGAAACCCTAAGAGGATTCACCATCCCATCTGTTACTGCCACCGCAAAAAGAGCCTTCTCATATGACCACGGTGCTCTCGTAACGACCCAGTTCAGATCCGAAACATATGCAAAGAAAAACAGAAGTACAGTCTATGACTTCCATCAAGTTAACAAACTACCAATCTGGAACGATTTGACGGAACTCAATCCGAAATCCAAAGACCACGCAGGGTACTGATCAAGGAATCCATCCGATATTCAACAGTTCTCCTACTAGAAAAAAGCGCGTTGGCTGTTGTTTTTGCCTCTTCTGGGTAAGGACGACCTCTACAGACTCCTCCTCCGTAAGTTAAAGCTTCTGACCCACCTATCATCTTCTCCATCATGCAAAGATGTTGTGTAATGATATCCCACCCCTTTATAATAATGGGAGTTAACCATGACATTCAAAATAAACATTCCGCCACCCACTAAGGCACGAACGCCCCACTCCGACGAGGCTAACACCCTAACCCCCTTTTGCCTAAGCTAGAGAGAGAAGAGAACTTTTTTTTATTCAAACAACATTATTAAAACCTCAAAAAATAGCAAACCAATCAAACCCAACTCACTTGTGTAATCTGAGTGTTCCTACAATCAATTCCAACATGGTTTGATAACTTAAGTGAATTTGTTCTATCCTATCCAAAAAAAAAAAAAAAAAGTAATCACCAACTGTAGTAATGCATTGCTTGCCAAAAATACATACACCAACCCTAGACTAACAAATTGACAGACCACGTACGTATCCATACCCTAAACTATTGTTGTTTTAGAATATCAAAAGCCACAGCTCATAGGCAAGTGTAATTCAAAAAACAGCTTCAATCTTTTGAATAATGAAAAACTAAAAACAACTATAGTCATCAATAATATCCAACAAAAGAAAAAACTCATACCTGGAACATAGATGATCTGAGAGATAAATCACTTCAAAGAGGAATTGTAGTAGTAAGCGAAACCTTCAAGCATAATCAATGACAACCCAAAATCAAAAACAGCATGCATAATCAATATATTTGCTAAAAGTGAGAGAACAAAATGATTCAAGGCCTCACTCTTTATGATCAAATATTCAATTTTGAAGCATCCAATTCTTGATTGATCAGATACAGGACCCAGAAAGAATCTCAATCAGAAAATTTGAGATAAAATAATAATAATAATAACAACAACAACAACAACAACAACAAAATTGATTCTCACAGAGTCACAGGTACCTTCCACTTGTTTTCTTTTAAGCAAGAGCTTCTTGTCTCTCTCTTCTCCTTCTTTTCCTTCTTCCTCCGATCTCTTCTCTCTCTCTCTCTCTCTCTCTCTCTCTCTCTCTATCTCTCTCTCTCTCTCTCTCTCTCTATCTTTCTTGCTCTCTCTTGTTTTGTTCATCACGTCCTCTTTCTCTATGTGTTGGACGAACAACAAAACCCAAAAAAAAAAAAAAAAAAATTATGATCAGCTGGTCTAATGAAATAGAAACCCAAACCCTATCAAGCTTTTATCGGTGGTTGAACTTGATAATCTGGAAGAGTTGATGTTGCTGTAGATAGAGGCTTCCAGATGCAAAACCCTGATGCTTATGCATATATATCCAGGCAGAAAGGCAAAGATGTAAATTTTTATAAAATAAGGACGGAACCATAATTTTGATCATCGGCTCGGCTCGAGCTGCTATTGTTACTAAGCCGACGATCACTTTTAGTATACAATATAATATAATTATACATGATTTCTTACTTTTTATGTCTCAACAATATAAGTCATCTAAAGCAGTGTTTGGATTCTTCATAGTAATGTTAAGGATAAATACTTGTTACTCGTCAAATTTTTCTCTAAAAAACAGTTTAGTCCCTCGCTTTTTAAATTAAACTGGATAGTCCTTATTTTCTTTGATTCTCACACAATAAGTCCAAAATGACTATCATACCCCTCACTTCCTCTTTTCTTTCTTTTCTTCTATCTTTCTCTTTTTTTTTTTTTTCTTTTTTTTTTCTGTTTTTTGGTTCTCTCTCTCTCTCTCTCTCAAAGTTCGTATCCGACCTCAAGTTTGTCCACTCGATCCACCGCACTCACTACCACTCCGCCGCGCTTGGTGGGTCCACTCCACCTCTCATGGAAGCTCCACCGCTGCAATCCCATCTCCACCTTCGTTGTTGTCCCCACCAAGCTTAGCCACCTCTCCTCCTCCTCATCCTCTACCACTCCCACCAATAAGCATCGCCCATAACTGCAGCTTCCCCAACCCAAAACGGCGTCATGACGCCACACCATCGGCCGCTGCAGCTCGACCTGAGCTTCTGTCCCTCAAGAGCTCCGAGTCCTACACCTCCCTCAAGGACTTCCTCACCTCATCCTCAATTGTCGCCGTCCAATCCCCGATGCCCAACTCCACTACCAACTCCAGCTACGAGATCTACATCCGTAACCACCTCGTCAAGCAGGTTGCCTGGGCCTACCTCCAACCCATGCCATGTCCTCTACATATGGCCCACACTTGCTCTGCCGCCTCTAGCTCAAGTGCAACCCTTGCCTCCCCCTCATCACCCACCACCTCCTCCCTTTTCTCTCTCGTACTTCGTTGTTTTTAAGCGCAACACCACCATCATTTTGGGAATTAGATAGATAGATAGATAGATATGCAGAAAAAATAAATAAAAAAAGAGAGAAAAAATAAAAAAGGAGCTGAGGGGTATAATAGTCATTTTGAACCTATTGTGGACCTATTGTGTGAAAATTAGAGATAATAAGGACTATCCCGTTTAATTTAAAAGGTGAAGGACTAAACTGTTTTTCAGAGAAAAGTTTAAGGAGTTGTGGACCTATTGTGTGAAAATTAGAGATAATAAGGACTATCCTGTTTAATTTAAAAGGTGAAGGACTAAACTGTTTTTCAGAGAAAAGTTTAAGGAGTAATAAGTATATAATCCTAATGTTAAAGGATAGTAGTTACAACTCAATCATCCAAGTTTTCATTAATTACAGTATCCATTGCTTGAATAATTTTAATATTATAGGGGAGTGAAATCCACACTCCCTCTTTTCTTCTTAATTTGATCAAAATTCTCATAAAAAGACATAATTTAGGTTAGTAAAGCCAAAATTTAAGTTACCAAAAAAGAAAATATAGAATGTGGATTGTAAAATGAGGAGTGAGGATTTCACTCCTCATGTTATATCATAGAATTTTAGAAATGACATGAAAGTGTTTTTTAGATTTGACAAAAATGGAAGCTTTTACACCAAGAAGCACTAAGAGTATGTCTCAAAACTACTTCCAAGTGCTTCTAAATTTCACCCAACATTCCATTTTTTGCATTTTTTTATACTTATAATTAATTTATTTTAAAGCACTTTTGAATCTTCAAAGAGCAATCCCAAACAATCCCAGTTGCCATTTATGTATTAATCAAATACTCTGCTGATTAAACATAGTGGTCGGACTCGTAGCTTGCTGCTAGTTTATATACTTAGCTACGTACTATCGATTCATTTCGTATTAATTTTAGTTCCGTTTTTTCCTGCATGTAGGTCAAAATCAACGTCAGATCAGAAAATTGAGCTTAACATCATACGCAAGTGGTGTATTTATAGGGTTCCCAGCAAACTCCGCAATGTGAATGCAGCAGCATACACTCCTCAGTTACTTTCCATTGGCCTCTTCCACTATGGCAAACCAGAATTCGAGGCCATGGAGAAGCATAAAATAAGATACTCAGACAATTTCAGAAAACGTTATTGGGAAGGAAGGGGTAAACTATCAGACAACCAAAAAGTTGTTGTGCTAAAAAACTTCATCAATGTTTCTATAGAAAGCATCATTAATTGTTATGCTGGGACCATTGATCTTGAGAACAAGGATAAGCTTCGGGATATAATTCTAGTTGATGCCTGCTTCATAATTGAGCTCTTTCTGAGGAACTGCGAAATAAAAGATCATGACAAGGATTACATATTAAGTTCACCATGGCTGAGGAAAGCTATAGAGCTGGAACTGATACTATTTGAAAATCAGCTTCCTTATTCTCTTCTTCAAGACTTATATGACCATGTGTCCCCAGCCTCTTCCAGTTCTCTTCCCCAAAAAGAAGCATGTGAACATGAATTTGCTAAAGATATTGTTGACAAAGGTAAACCTGTTCAGGCTGTTCATTCCTTTGTCGAGCTTACCTGTAAGTGTTTTAAAGATTTCAGTAAGGGAAAATCGGTCAAGGATGGAAAAAAACCAGCCTCTTCCAGTTCTTTTCCCCAAAAAGAAGCACACGAACATGAATTTGCTATAGATATTGTTGACAAACCTAAACCTGTTAAGGCTGTTCATTCCTTTCTCGAGCTTACCTGTAAGTTTTTTAAAGATTTCAGTAAGGGAAAATCGGTCATGGATGGAGAAAAATTACCAAAACACTTCACTGACTTGGTAAGACATTTTATGCTTCCACATCCAAGGGAAGAAATGACATGGGAGGATACCACCAAAAGTAGATACAGTATAAGAATGCTGACGGCGGCTGGGGTGAACTTTATTCCAGGTGAAGATCATGAACGTCTTGTCATAAAGATTGATGGTTCTCAAGCCGCTAAATGTGTTACTGGAAAGCTTAAGTTAAACATGGCATGTTTCCGAAGTATGAACTTGAAACTTACTCCATTTTGTGTAAAGGATGACACAGAATGCATTATTCGAAATGTCATGGCACTGGAGCAGTTTGTGTACCCAGAGAAGGCTTACGTTTGCAATTATTTTTTGATGATGGACAAACTTGTGGACACTGAGGAAGATGTGGATGTCCTGGTGGAGAAAAAAGTGATCGTCAACATGCTAGGAAGTAACCAAGAAGTGGCGCATCTAGTTAATAAACTTTGCGATCATATCATGGAAGAAAAATCCTGCTATAATCATATCTGTAAAAAGCTTAATACGCGCTATGAGAGTTCTCTTAACCGACATTTGGTATCCCTGAAACGAGTTTACTTCAAGGATGTTTGGACAGGCAGTGCAACTTTTTTTGGAGTTGTACTCGTACTTCTCACAATCGTTGAAATCATTATGTCATTCAGAAAGTAATCTTTGATTAGGCTTTGCATATTTCTTTTTCTTTGAACATTAGACTTTGTACCTCTTAATAACCGGCAAACCGGATGCTGTACGAATAAATTATTTCAGTTGATACTTTTTTTTTTCAGTTAGGGTAAAATCTTTATATAGTACATGAACTATCACGAAATATACTTTTTGGTACCTATAAATTTTTAGGGAGTCTAATGGTATCTGTATTATCCATCCGTTAACCATTTTAGTACTTCCATCAATTATTCCATTAAAGTATGGATAAAATCGTAAAACATGTTGAAGGAAAATCAAGTTTAGTGTGCCTTATCAAACTAGGAATAGGAATAGGAGAGAAGGTTCTAGATTTCCCAATCCTACACGGATTGGTATTCCTTGTAACATTAGAACTAGCACTTTGTAATCCCTATATATAGGGCTCCTATTCTCAATAATAAGAACACATCTCTCTCATCAATCTCTCTCAA
>BDJD01005377.1:135369-146247 GCA_002564525.1 Rosa multiflora
AGCATCGGATTGAGAAAGTTATCCGAACTCCCACGATTGTAGCAATCAGGGGGAGATATCGACATCAGGGGGAGTTATGATGTCTACATGTTCGATCTCGAAGAGTGAAGGACGTTTTGTGCTCTTTTTGTCCTTCGACCATGATTATTTTTGTCCCACAGGGTTTTTGTTACCTGGCAAGGTTTTTAACGAGGCAACGAATGAAGTGTCACCACCAAGTTTGAGCGGCACAAGGGGGAGTGTTGAAGGAAAATCAAGTTTAGTGTGCCTTATCAAACTAGGAATAGGAATAGGAGAGAAGGTTCTAGATTTCCCAATCCTACACGGATTGGTATTCCTTGTAACATTAGAACTAGCACTTTGTAATCCCTATATATAGGGCTCCTATTCTCAATAATAAGAACACATCTCTCTCATCAATCTCTCTCAAATACATTATACTTAAACAAAACACCTATTTTTCATATTTTTTTTACAAATTTTTGATTAAACTAAATTAAAATAAATTACACTTGGTTAAAAGAAAGACCTAGAATTGAATTTAGTGAATATCTAGATTGACCTACCATCTCTATTGATTAATCCTATTAATTGTTCGAGAAAAAAGTTATCTCCAAATTAGTATATATTAAATTTTCATAAAATAAAAAAAACTAAACAAAAATAAAAGTAGTTAAATTAATTGACCCAAGTGTTCCGATAACAGTGAAGAATAAATTGGTTATTATTATTATTTTCTTTTTATGTGTCAATATTTTTTTAATTATAGATATTCAATATATTAAATTCTATAATTCTAATTATGAATGAAAAGACTATTTTACCCTTACTATTTTACTCACATGAGTGTCACATGACAGCCACATAGGCATTTTTAACGGAATAATGGACGGAGGTACTATAAGGGCTAACTGAGGGATAGTACATATACCACTAGACTCCCTGAAAATTTGTAGGTACCAAAAAGTGCATTTCGTGATAGTTCGGGTACTATATGAGGATTTACCCTTTTAGTTATCGTTGATCGATTAGAGTACAACTTTGCTTTGACTTGTACTTGATCATGGTAATAATTTTTTTTTTCTCACTTCATGTAAATCCGGCAAACAAAAATACAAACATATGATCGATTACTAAATATTTAAGGAAATATTGGCCATGGTATGCAGAATCACAATTCTTAAAGTCGATTTTCTGTCCTCTAGGATGTTCATGGTGACGTGGTGTTATTGGTGCATCCGTAAGACTCAAAGCACTTCAATCTTCAGAATTCAAAAACAAAACTATCTAATTAGTTGTGGAAAAATTTATAAAAGTAACATCTTTTGAGGATCCGAATTCATTTTTAACCTCTTTTTCTTAAACTGTTAATGAAAATGAAAAATACATGTTGAAGGATATTGACTTTTGTGTGCCTTATCAAACTAGGATTAGTTCTATGATTGTAATAGGAGAGAAGGTTGTTTAATTCCTAGTCCTATTTAGAATAGTTTTCTGTTAATGCCTAAAAGTCCCGCGGTAGCTGGACCTTAGTTAATGCTGATCCGGTGAGCAGATCGATATTTGTGTTGTTCTTGTGACTCCCGTTACCTGTCAAGTAAAATACAATGGGCGTCAGAGGGAGACCGCGCCGGGCGGTCTTCAACTCTCCGATGCCTAAGTTAGTCAATGTATTTATGTTGACAAAGTAACAGTAGATAAGTATTGAATGCGTAATTAATGAGGAGAGAGGAGAAAATCTTTTATAGGTGAGGAAGAGACTGATCTTGTCTTTGTTTTCGATGTGGGACTGATATGCTTCAGATCCAGTTTCAGAAGCTTCTGATGCCATCTTGGCGCGGCGCGTGGCGGTGCGTCGGTGGCGATCTGGAGGTGGTCCGATGCTGAGGTTGTAGCCCGTCTGGCGGTGTGTCTGCATGTCATTCCTTTGGTTGGAATTAGTACCTTTGGCGGTACAATGAGCATGGTCCATTATAGCTAATTATGCTTGCAAATGTACATGCATGTACATTTTCCTTGTATTATTAGAATATTTACTTTGTAATCCCTATATATAGGGCTTCTATTATCAATAGTGGAACACACAATTCTCTCATCAATCTCTCTCAATTCTCTCATATCCTATAAAATGTTATCAGCACGAGCTCTAACCCTGAAATCAAAAACAAACCACAAGCAAAAATCCCTTGCACCTAGCCCACACTAGTGCAGCACCACCACCAAGGTTCCACCACCGCGGAAGTTCACCACTACCGCACCTCCTCCACGCCGCCTTCAAACTCCTCCACGCCGTACGCAACTCCTCACCCTCATACCGTGCGCCACCAAGCCTACCAAGGCGCCTCATCATATCGTCTCCAAAGTTCAAGCTTCCAAGTTTTCAAGGTTTCAAGCTCCGATTAACCAAGTTAGTATTTAAGATTAAAGTTCCTGCTTTCTGCAATTTACTTTCTTCTTCTTTTTTCTCGGGGACTTGCAACCTCCCTTCTTCTACATCCCACCTTTCTATAACGTGGGTTCGATTCTTTAAAAAGTGGAATCATGGTGATTCACGTTATACGAACTAAGAGCGTTCGTAAACCACGAACTAAGAGTGTTCGTGAGCATCGAAATATTACGGACTAAGAGTGTTAGTAAGCTTCAGACTAAGAGAGTCTGTAAGCATCGATTTATGACCATATAAACATCATTGTTTCTGTCTAATCCAAATATTCTTGGAAATCGATTTCTTGGTAGCATAGCTCGGAAATCTTATTATTATTTAGTTTTCGTAGATGCATTGACTCCGAAACTAACTTTGTTCTTGTTTCATCTTTCAAGATGTCAAACACGAACAAACTCGATTTTGTTCCATTGGATTATGCAAGCAAAAGGTATTTAATATGGGTCGTTGACATCGAGACCACCTTATTGCCCGAGATTTGTTGCATACAATCCAAGAGCTTTGTTCTAATGAAGCAGCTCCAGACCCTCAAACTGAGATCGATAACTCCAGGGCACTTGCCCTAATTAAACGTCACATGGATATTGACCTCCAGTTTGAGTACATGAATGAGGATAGCGCTATAAGGCTTTGGCAAGCGCTTCGTGAACACTATGGCAATGTTCGTGACTCCATCCTTCCTAATCTAGAAGCAGAATAGAATGATCTTTGCTTCTTTGAATTTCACATAGTCATGCAATTTTATTCGGAAGCTCTCCACATCAAAGCAATGATGTGTCTCTGTGGAAAGACCATCACAGAAGACCAATTGATTGAGAAAACCCTCAATACATTCCCTGTCTATGCTATGAGGTCCCTTGATTTATTCCGAACTCATGTAAATGCAAGACGGATCACAAGTTTTCAACAGCTTATTGAAGCTATGGCCACTGTCGAAGACATGGCAACGAGCTTGTGAAAAGAGAAATTGATAAGCTTCAAGATAGCCATCAAGAGCATTGTCCTATGGCTAGAGAAAGTCGCCATCAATGTCATGATCCACACGATCGAAATGCTCATGAAGGTAATCACCCAAGGCGACAATCACACGACTGTAGGAGGCGTGACTTTGAGGGACGAAGGGTTGGAAACTATGGAGCCAACGTTGGCCATGGTCATCAGTTTCCAACGCCATCGGTCCTAAGGACCATGCAGATTGCGCCAATGTGCCTCAATCAAGGGAGAATCCTCTTCATGGTGTCTATTTCTGATATGGAACGTCTGATCAATGATCCTGAATTTGCAATGTACCTAAGAAGGTAGCCGCATCATGGTGATCAAGACATCGAATTGAAAAAGGCTTTAAATATGGAGACGAAGATAGAATGCCGCAGATTTTTATTTAGAATAGTCTTTTATTTTTCCAAGAATTAAGTAATGGCAATTATTCCTTAAATCAATAAAATGACTTTTTGTATTAACTCTTTCTCACTAGGCTCATCCAAGAGTAATTGTGATGTCTAGGAAAGGTTTGAACTGAGAGAACGGTTTTAAAAGTGAGCACAGCTCCACCAAAATCTCTCCTTACCTTACCTGGTCACAATCCAATTGGAGTTACCGAACGGATTGAGTGACTACAATTTGTCTAAAGTTTGATTTTTCTTTGGATTAGATTTTGGTCAAGAAATTTTGATGTAGTTATTGGCTATTATTAATAAAGTATCGATTTATTTTATCTCATGTCTTCGACATATTTTTTTGAACTTTATTATTTCAAAGATATAAGAGCCAATGGTTTTCATGTGGAAACACATTGTGAGAATGGACAAGAGTTCCTTTGCATCACTTCTAATGACTACAGATATAAAAGAGTCTTAGAGAAACTTATGTGTCAATCTAGTGGGTTGTATGCAACCACTATTCTAATTATTGAATCCAACCATGTCATGGGAGATGATTTATGGGATTCCGACACATATAGGCTTTGACATAACCATTTGGAACATCCAAGTCATGATATGATGATCCGTATATTAAAAACTTCACACAGACATCCATTCTTTAGAATGAAAAGAAGTAAAAATTGAATTTTAGACTATGATGGAGCACCTGCGCCTCACGGTGCCGTCCCCTTGCAAGACTGACCATCACAGGCCAGCGCCACATCCCCCTACAGCCCAAGAGTGGCATTGACGCCACATATGCTTCGTTGCTTCCAAATTCTACTTCTAAAGTCAATTGTGACTTCATGGCTCAACCAAAATCCTCATTGGTTGTTTCTAAAGCCCATCATTCGTTCTGCAAAGCCTGCTCTTTAGCAAAATTAGGATACCATCCTATGAAAAGGACACTAAAGAAAACATACCATTCTTGCAAAGAATCCAAGGTGATATTTGTGGACCTATTCAACCACCTTGCGGACCATTTAGATATTTTATGGTGTTGGTTGATGCATCGACACGCTGGTCACATGTCATGTTTTTATCCACAAGGAACACTGCATTTACTAAACTCCTAGCACAGATTATTAAGTTAAGGGCTCACCACCCTGATCATCCTATTAAGTCTATAAGACTACACAATGCTGGGGAGTGTACATGAAATTTTTTTGATGATTATTGCATGTCCATTGGGATTGAAGTTTAACATCCAGTTCCTCATGTTCACACCCAAAATGGTCTCATAGATGCCGCCATTAAACAACTACAAATGGTTGCCAGAGTATTGGTAATGTGCACCAATCTCCCTATTTCTGCTTGGGGCTATGTGATATTGCATGCAACTGTGCTTATTCGTCTGAGGCCTACTGCCACTCAACCCTTTTCTGCGTCCTAGATGGTGAATGGGTATGAGCCTGTGCCAATTGCGCCACCACAGGGTACCAAAATGGATCCTCAAAGACGATTAGGCATTTACGTTGGATATGATTCTCCCACTATTATCCGCTATTTAGAACCCTTGATAGGCGATCTCTTTATAGCTAGATTTGCGGATTGTCACTTTGATGAGACAGTCTTCCCGTCGTTAGGGGGAGATAAGAACATAAATGTTCAACAGGAACGATAGGAATTGTCGTGATCTGTCCCCAATTTATATCATCTTGATCCCCGAACTACATAGTCCGAAATTGAAGTGCGGAGAATTCTTGATCTTCAGAACATAGCAGAATCGATGCCTGATGTTTTTTCTAATATCGTTAAAGTGACGAGATCACATATACCTGCTGCAAATGTGCCTGAAAGGATTGATGTCCCTAAAATTAGAAGACATGACGCAATCTCAACGGAATCTGAGCATGGCACCAACGTCCCACCCTATGGTGACGTTGTGGCTGGGCCCATGGCTCTTGCCAGGAAGCACGGAAGGCCCAAAGGTTAATTGGATTCTCGCCCAAGAAAGAAAGTGAGTTTGGCCCAAAATAATCCATTAATCATCGATGTGAATAATCCATCTCATTATAATATTTCGGATTATGGTTATGTCCAAAAGACATCATTGGGGGACGCTCCAATGTCAGAACCGATTCCAGAGAATAGGGAGATCTCCATGAATTACACTAGTGTACATGAGATGATGGATAGATATTGTATTGCTATTGATTATGCTTTTGCATATCATGTTGCAAAAGGAATTATAGAATATGAAGATATCAAACCTCGCTTTGTCGAAGAATGCCAACAAAGAGCGGATTGACCTAAATGGAAAGATGCGATCCAGGCTGAATTAGATTCACTAGCAAAGAGACAGGTATTTGGGACTATAACACAGATACCCCCAAATGTGAAGCCTGTTGGCCATAAATGGGTCTTTGTTAGAAAGTGTAATGAGAAAAATGAGGTGGTTAGATATAAAGCCCACCTTGTGGCGCAAGGTTTCTCATAACGTCCTGGAATCGACTACGAGGAAACGTATTCTTGGTACGCCTGAATTAAGTGCACAAAATTACCCTGCAAAAGACAATTGTTAGTATAGGATAAGCAGGGATCGTTCAGTCCGGGGATTGAGGGTGCTTTCACAAATTGCACTAATTTAACAAAACTATAAAAAGCTAAAGAAAGAAAAGGGAAATAAAGTTGACACAAAAACTAAATGAAAGGGGGGTTTAGGTTTTGAAAATGCAAGAAATAAAGGAAAGAAAATGTTGCAATTTTTAGGGATTCTTAATCAGATGTATGGACGTTGAGAACTTCGTAATCCACCACTAGTTATGATCAGAGAAAGACAATTTAACCTAATCTTCAATTACAAAGGCATGTGAATGAAACCAATCAAGAACTTTAGGATCGCCGCTAAAGCCTTATTTTTCCCAAAATTACTTAGAACCGTGAACGCACTGCATCCAAAGCTTGCTTATATGCAATCAAGGTGTAGAACGGTACCCTATCAAATTAACTCATTAAGCACACATAAACACATTAAGCTCTTTGGAAAGATTGATTTTAGAGTATAAAACTAGTGAGGAACGCCATCCTAGCATGTATTCTATTTGTTTGATTTCACCTAACATGTAGGCATTACTACTTTAGTGTTTTAAGACCGTGAACGCACTGCACCTTAAAACTAGCTCCAAATTACATGCCATGGAAGATGGAGGCTACGGCTTCTCCTTGGAGTAGGGATCTCATGAGCTATGATGAGGGGAGAGTATGGAGCGAGGCATGGTTTCTGATTTAGGGCAGTGGATGGTGTGCATATGTGATGGAAGAGATGTGTGATAGAATGAGAAGAGAGGAAGTGATAATTAACTAAGGAAAAATGGAGAGGAAATGGTGAGACAAGGAGATGAAATGGTGAGACAAGGAGATGAAATGGATCAAGGAATGTGTGTGTTAGAATGAGAGGAGAATGTGTTTATATAGGGAAGAAAAAGAAGAGTGAAATGATGAGTGGAAGAAAAATAATGAAAGTGGAGTATGAAAGTGATTTGTAAAATATGGAAAAGATAGAGGAATGATGAAATGAAAGCAAAGCATGAAGGTGCAGAAACATGGAAGTGATGATGATCTATAAAAGATATTGTAGTAGAAAAATATATCCAAGAAAAGCATTAGCTTTCTTCATGTGGGTAGGAAACATGAACATGTGAATATTGAGCTGGTTTTAGGTCAGTTTCTGCCCCTTTATTCCTTCAATTATTTCTCCAACAAGACTTCAGAATGAGCCTTCGACTTCTTCATAAAAAATGTTCCACTATGAGTGTAGATCATCTTGAAAAAATTTCAGAGCTTTATTCCATGCGGTTGGGCCGAAAATGCGGCTGGACCTCTTACAGGTCCAGTTTTCCAGTTTTGCTTATGTAGTGAAAATTAGACTGATTGTTTGAAGGCCTTCCACTCAAAACTAGCTCTGGCACTCTTCATAAAAATGATCCTTGGGCTTTCTAGAATGAATCTGGAAAGTTTCAACTCATTTGGAGTTCGGATGGTTAGTCTGCCACTCCTCATTTCTTGTCTAGCTCGCTTTCTCATTGGCTCAATTTCTCCAAGACACGCTTTGTCAGGCCAAAATGCTCATTTTGGGGCCAAACAGCTCATTTCATCATCATCTACTCCAATGTACCTAAAAAATAGAAATTGAGTTAAAAATCGATTCGTTAAGGAATTAACTAAGCAAAATGTGAGGAATTAACTTTTAAAATACCACATTACTCCCGTAATTGACGTTGTAATGTTCCGCTACCTTGTCAGTTTGGTAGTTTCCAAAAAACTTGACATGCAGCTTATGGATGTGGTTACAACATATCTAATTAGGGAAAATCCTAATTGGGGGCTTGGGGCCAAAAATATTTGGGTTTAAGCCTTATTGGGTGGACTAGAGCAGTAGTAATTGGACTCCCCTTCTGGATTTGAGATCCCGGTGGTATACCTATAAAAATTTGGGATCTTGGACCGTTTTTGTTTTGGTACCTAAACTTGGGATAAACACCCGCAAGGAACTGTATGGCTTATTGATTGGAGGTTGTCAGCGAGTCTACTGATGGGTGCTGCAGAAAATTTTTATTGTCAGTTTCTTATTAGTTTACTACCGCTGAGCTTCACCCAATAGGTGGAGTGGTATTGCATTTAACATTGTCTCTTTTTGACGGCCCCACTGGGATGGGTCACAATGTAATATTGCTTTTTCTTATTGAATTAAATGACTGACCCATTTTTATTGGAAAAAAAATGCTTTCAATTTATGTTTAAAAAAATCAACAAAATTGTGAACAAATTAATTGTGTACTTTTTTAGCATTTTTGGGTAGAGATATAAAACTCAAAATCAAACATCAAATTTCACTTTTATAGACTGTACGGAAAATTTACAAGTTTGCTATCGCTAGCTTTACCCGGTAATGTTGATATTATTTTGCGATATACAAAGTGAACGAGTTGTGTCCTAAAACAATCTTTTTGATATAATTATTATTAATCAAAATGGCAAGTTTATGTTCATTGCTTATATTTAATATTTGATTGAACAAGGTCCAAGAAATATGAGTTAAAGAGAAAGTAATCTAAAGAGTTTGATGTGTGAGACCTTTACTCTTTTACACTCTTATCCTAAAAGATTCGTAATCATAGGACTATAATTTGAACATTGATAATCCTGAAAGACTAGCACAAACTATGTATGCTCAATATGGATGATGATATGTCTCTTGTTATTCTTGTAGAAACCCTAATACAAGTATGTGGGTGCTCTTATCTTAAAGAGTAAATTGAACGTGATTATTAGAGTTCTTATATGGAGTTTTACTTACATATCAAACTTGAACTCTAAATTGAAATAATACAAATTAATTCTTTGACCTGAGACACTATGGTTATCTTATGAGTGAGTGGGTTGACTCTTAATAATACAATAATATTACGTCCCTTAGGTTTGGAGATCTCAACAAAACAGTTAGCAGGAACTTTAATGAAAAATTACCTTGAAAAAGGTCGCCAGAAAGATGTTGGCTAGAAAAATCGTCGTCAGTGACCGAAAAATGGTGTTGGCCTGCCTATAGAAAGAAAGCTGGCCACGGTGGCCGGTTTGAGGCTGCTACTTCTGGATCGTCGCCGGTTCACCAGCTTAGAGGCGGATTCATGGTCTTTTGAGGCCAGTTCTCGACTCTTGTGGTCGGTGGCCACTATGTTACTGGAGGTGGTTGCAGGGGGCAGCCTGGAAAAGTCTGTACCGGTGGAGGATTGCAACGGCTAGGTCAATGCTTTCGGGGGCCAGTTCGCCGCTTTTCTGGCTGGTTCTTGGGATTCTGCCGCCTGTTCGCTGGTCCTGAGATCGGGAGCTACTCTATGGGTTGCAGAGGCTATTAGGGTTTCAAGGTTTTATTTTGGGTTTTAGGGTTTTGGCTATTTGTTTCAGGGTTTGGGCTTTGTGCTGATAACGTGTTTAACAAAAACTAAATTAGGAGAATGAATTGTTTATTCCATTGATAATAGAGACCTTTTTATATAGAGGATTACAAGATATAGATTTTATATTCTACAAGTAAATGTAATCATACATTGAATGAAATATCTTGTAGATTAGGCCTCATCAAAAAACCAGCGGATCAAATGGGCCGATGGAGGCCCGCCGGCCCTGAGGACTAAAAGCCCGGCCCGGCCCATTAAAAAGCACGCACAAGCCTGCAAAAGCCCGCCTCTGTGGGTAGTGGGCCGGCCTGCCAAAAGCCCGCAAAAACCCGGCCCGGCCCGTAAAAGACCGTAAAATATATTATATATATATATATATATGTAGATATTTGTGTGTGAGTTTATATATATATATATATATGTATATATATGTACGGTAAATTCCTCCTATGGTACCTAAGGTATTGCTACTTGGACAGTTTGATACCTGATGTATTAAAGGGGACAGTTTGGTACCTGAAGTTAGACTCTGTTTGACACTTTGGTACTTCTGTTAATTTTTCTGTTAAATGTAAGGATAAAATTGACATTTAGAATATATTTATAAAAACATAATAATAAAAAACATGAGTTTGTGGGTTGATTGCCGTTCTTCATAATTTTATAGGTATGAATTAATGTTTATGAGTTATGTTTTTTTTTTTTTTTGAGAAACTGTCAACTCAATTTTATTAATAATAAACAGAATAAAAATTACAACTGATAGATGTAGAAACTACATCAAAATATAAAATAACAAGAGAAATACTAGATGCAACAAAGCATCGGAAATAAAACCTAGCAAGGATACGAAGAGATGCAATTAAGCATTTGATGAGTTATGATTTAGTTGTACGAGACTAGTTTCAATGGAGTACTCTCATGGGTGTTCACTCTACGATTACTATATTTCTTAAACATAAAATTCGAATATTTCACCTTCAACATAACCCATAAGCATTAATTCATACCTATAAATTTATGAAGAAAATCAACCCACAAACTCATGTTTTTTTATTATGTTTTTATACATATATCCTAAATGTCAATTTTATCCTTACATTTAACAGAAAAATTA
>BDJD01005377.1:155105-182047 GCA_002564525.1 Rosa multiflora
CTGATCGTTTATAAGCTCAAATGGTTGTTTTATGTGGTTATTTTGGTTAATTGGAATTGGTAATTTCTTTATTCAGGGTACGATCTGCTGCATGAATGTGTTTTCTTCTCTAAATTTCTTGACTACCAATTCTAATCCCCTTAACAGAGGTAAACCCTTGAACCTTTTTTCGTTTTAGAAATTTGATTAAAGTTTGATCCTTTTCTTTGTGTGATTGAACTTGATTTCTTTTCCTTATGGTTGGTCTTTCATATGATCATGTTTTTCATCTGAATTGCATGTATTTGAGTGAGTGTATATTATGACAAATATATATATATATATATATATTTATATATGTATATGTATATGTATGGATATGTATATATGTATATGTATGGAGTCATTTTAATACATATTGATTTTTGTAAAAAAAAAAAAAGAGAGAGAGAGATTGCAATCTGGCAAATGCTATCTTCACTATTGCAAAGAAGATAGAAAAAGAACCGGGAATTATAGTGACCCTGTTTGAAAGTGTTATCAAAACTTAATTGGTTTTATGAATCTTAGGCAAACTTTAATTGAAAATAGTTTGGGTGTTAGGTCTACTGTTGAGATAGTCAAGGATGGAAATTTAAGGTATTCCAATTTTGGTTTGTATAGTAACTGGAAGTGAAAACGCAAACTTAGTTCAAGGTGAATCCTTACCGGGAAAAAGTATACATATAGTTCTTCAATTATATAAGTACAGTTTAGTGGCACCAGCACTACCCTTTTGCATTCCAGGCCTATATGGAAATGTGACTCATATAGATTCAAGAAAGTATCTAAAGACAATTAAAGTTTCATTTGACACTACAAATGAGAACTAGCGCAGTTCGCTCATGTTGGTCGGTCATTAAGGTTATTTTGTTTGGTTTCAACTCTAGATAAGCATTAACTGAGCTAATTTCTTAATAGGCCTTATGACTTAAATCCAAGTGTCATGTTCTTTCTTTCTTCTGAAAAATCTAATGGTCACTGTACTTAAGTTCTTGCTGTGTACCATAACTATATCAGACTCTTCTCAAATGATAAGGTCTTAATGTGTTTCACAAATTTTAGAGACTTGGATGTGTCAATGATATATTTCTGCATATTTCTGTAGCAAAGTTTTCTTGGATTTCGATTTATTACCAGCGAGTATTCTTTCTTTTCAGCTGCAATCATACTACTATATTCATATTTGATCACTGAGAGCCTTTAGCTCTTCAATATATCTGTTGTATATTTTTAGTTGTGAGCCCCGGAAAAGTTTATCGAGCTTAAATGAAATAGTTCGCAAATTTACTTATCGATTTAGATAAAAGTTAAAGTATTCGGGAATATTTTCAGAAAAATTTCGTGACGTGAAATCTTCAATTTAGAAGTTGGATAATGAAGTACACGTCACGACGAATTCGTGGAAGTTTTCAGAGAATTTTCCGATGACCGAACTATTTTTAGTGGCTATCCGAAGTTTTGGAATTGTGGAAATTAATTCTAGAAAAAGAAACACGTGGCACGATCCTAGCACTCTACCTTTTCCACCGCTTCATCACAGCCCTTGAATCAATTAAACTTGAGATATAATTACCCCAAGATCAGACCAAGGCTCTAGATTGCTCTAGAGTAACCAGCAAGTTCGAGCTCTCTTAGCAGAGAGCGAGAAACCCGACGACCCGCTAGGCAGCCCGACCATAACTCCGGCGTCCAGCCACCGATCACTGACGCACGACCATCCTCTGCTTCATCTTGGTGTCGCCTAAGTCCCGGTGGTTCCAGATCGTACATGCAACGACTCGGAACGGAGAAACGACGGCTAGAAGCTCTAAGACTTCTCCGGTGAGCTCTGCAATTTCCGGCGATTACGACCACCGTTTGGGCCACCTGTGGTACAAAACCTTACCTCCTCATCATTCTATACATGTTTCTACAATTAGTTTTCAAATGGGATCGAGTTTTGATGGTTGTGGTTTCTGGGTACCCTCGGTTCCGTTGCAGTTCATCAACGTCGGTGACTATTCCGGCCTTTCTGAGCTTGCTTGCTACATGAAAGACGATCAGGCCTTCAAACTCTACACATCTGGGTAAGTGGGTTCTCCAATCTAGTTAAAGTTTCAAGCTTTGGCAGTCTGGGTTCAGTCGATCACCGCCGGCGTTGCTGTGCGTGACGACAGGTTTGAAACTCCTTGTGAGACTGCTGTGTTGAGTTAAACTTGAATCTTGGAACTGAACCTCAGTTGTGTTCAATCTCAAAAATTGGGAGGTGGAACACAAATTGTAGCTGGTCGAATTAAAGCCCGAAGTTCATCTACGAGTTGTACTAGCAAAGGTAAACTCGGGTTCTAGACTAGATGCTTCTTGTTTTGCTTGCGAGTGCAGAAAGTAGTTGTTTAATTGATTGGGTATTGTGTTGCATATTTGAAAATTGTGGCTGTTGTCAAGAAATCCTGAATTGGTTGTGAAATATTTGGAATTGATTAAGTGGGTGTTAATAGTAGTTTTGGGCATACCTAGAACGAAAGTGGAAAAGGAGGTAAACTACGGTTCTGGGTGTCCTTAGCCGTCTAGGATACACTTTGTGTGAAGCTAGATTTATGTTGGGTGTCCATAGTAATTCAATGGAATTGCTATGTGACGAGATCGTTAAATAAAGTTAAATCCCTTCGTGGATGAAATTGGGAAATGAAAATAACTTCCGTTGGTTCGAATATATTGTAAATTGAAGTAAATGTTCGATATTGTAAGTTAATTATCGAACTCGTATCGATTGGTCAAATGTGGTCAAACTGGTCAATGTTGGTCAACCTAAAAAGTGCAGGTCAACATTGTCAAACGGTTAACTCCTGGACAAACCAGGAAAAGTTGGTTTGGACGATATATTAATCGTCAAGATTTCGTATAATTGTTCAAAAGATATTGACTGTCGAAATGTCGGAATTTAGGATTTCAGTTACCCGAGGAACAGAAGGTTCGCAACTCTCGGAGTACGTGAGAGAATGCATCGGAATCTAGGTAGGGATTCAGGACTCTCCTCGGTTAGTGATTTTCTTATTTTGTTATTAAATGATGCATGTTAGTTGGTATGGTTTGGTTATGTTCAAATGCAATGCATACTAATCAAACCATGTGAGAAATGTGATGGCTTGAGAGTGAAGGGTAGCTCTGACTTCCTTGGGTTCGATCCCCAAAGCCTCCGGAGGGTTAGTTACACAGGTCGGACGGTGAGCGATCGCAATGACGACCCGATCCGTGTGTGTAGCTAGGTAGCGGATGCTCTCGCTACGCTTACCTGGTGATAAATTTGAATTGAGGTAAGGTCGTGTAGTGGGTCTGTGGGACCGGCCATCTGGTAAAACTTGGATTGGGCGCCGTAATTATTTAAGCATCATGCGTCCGTTTTCAAGTTGAAAAACATTAGAGTTTGTGGTTCATTTTTAAATACTTGGTTTAAGCCTATTTTCATACTGGAGCTCCAAAATCTAATTATTGGTTTCAAGCCTAGTCGAGTTAGAGTTCCTGTTGAGCAGCGAGGACGAAAGCTCACCCCTACAACAGTATGAATACAAGTACTGTGCACTGGTGACGGGACAGTAGCAGGCGGAGCTGGGTGTGCGAAAGCTCGGTAAAGCATCGTTTGGATTTCATTTTAAACTCTCTTTCTCGAACTTCATGTTTCAGAGCTTGTTGTTATCTTGCCTCGTGTTAAAGTTAGTTGACTCTTTCTTTCACATTCATACTTCATGTGATCCTTACCCAAGTTCTGGACGAACGAAATAGATTTTAGCAACTCAAAATTTCACCTCAAAAATATTTGTAGCTTCCGCTGTGTTTTTACAAAAAGTTTTTCAAACAAAATGCTTAGCGGTTCTCTAGAATGTAAATTGAGCGTTCGGTTTATGTTTTAGAGACTCGCGGCACTGTGACGTGCTTAAGGTGGTGAGGTGCAGCTTGGGGCGTTACATTAGTAGTACCTTTTCTGCTATCACATCAGTGGAATTTAGTATAAACCACCCAATTGAGATTAGTACATAAATC
Organism: Rosa multiflora; assembly: GCA_002564525.1. Classification (NCBI taxonomy): domain Eukaryota; kingdom Viridiplantae; phylum Streptophyta; class Magnoliopsida; order Rosales; family Rosaceae; genus Rosa; species Rosa multiflora. Next base: position 159,144 of record BDJD01005377.1, read on the forward strand.
AAAGTTTTGCTTTTGCTTCTGCTTGATTTATATATGTTTGATTAGATCTGATAAAAGGTTTTTTTCTTTTGGGATTTTACTGTTTGCCCAACACACAAACATAAATTTTCGTATTGATTTTTGTTTCGTTAGTCTTCTTTACTGATATGGTTTTGATGTGAAAAATGGATGCTTTTTTGTCTATGTTATCTATTGTTGCTGTAAGATATGTATATAGAATTTGTTACTTAAAATACGTTTGATCGTGAAAGTTTTGTTTGTTTAGAAGGTTCAAATTTCAAAGTTGCAATATATACTTGGTACACTACTGACATTCCTTGAGTTGTTTCTTTTTTCTTTTTCTTTTTTCCTTTTAGACTACTTGCAATCAGACCATATTACTAGATCAGCTCCTCTAATCATTGGGTACCAATAGAACTAAGACAGCAATAACTAAAAGTCTGCTCAATAAGGTAAACTAATCTCCTTATATATACTACTAAAAGGAGTGTTTCCTCTCTTCTGATCTTGGAACATGATCATTCTCTAATAATACGTATTCTGGCATTTTTTGTTTAAAGTTCCATTACATAAATGCACAACTGATGAGTGGTTTTAGTTAATTTTTGGGATTTTGGTTTCTTGGGTTTCTTGAGGTTAATGTGGGGTTTTATATGGTTTTCTGGCAGGTACAATTTCAAATGTAGTTTTATATGGTTTCTTGGCAAGTACAATTTCTAATGTTCCTCAGGTAATTTGTAACATAATATTCATTTGTTTGGTCAATCTCTAATAGCTATCGTTTGTTATTATTCCTGTGTTTTCATATACAACTCAGTACAGTAGGAAGGTGACCAGGTAAGTACTTTTTTGAGTCATTTTGATCATTGCTGGGAGCAGCATTGAATTGTTTTTTTTATTTTTTATTTTTTTTTATGAGTTTTAAATGTGGGTACTTTATAAAAATTCAAGAGGGAGTTGGGGTTCTCTGGACTGGAATTGGACCTAACATTGCATGTAATGCTGTCATTAATGCTGCTGAACTAGCCAGATATGATCAAGTGAAGCAAGTTAACTCATCATGAATATGGTCATCATTCCCTTTTGAAGCAAAACTCTTGTTACTTCATTTTAATGTGCAAAATTTCTATGCAGACACTTTTGAAAATTCCCCGGTTAAAGGCAATGTTGTCACTCATCTTTTTGCTGGTCTGGGGGCAGGTTTCTATGCCAATGATTTTATTTTATTTTACTTATTCATTTTCGACTAATGCATATATTTGATCCTCTATTTTCTTTTTTATTTTAGATTATATGGTTGAAAAGCTTGGCATAGAGTTTGTTTTTGCAGGTCAGTGTGGTTATGATGCTGAATAGGTAGTAAGAGCATTGTAAGAGGGAATGTCTCATTTTTTGTTTCATTTTCTTCTTCCAAGTTCCGAGTAGCTGTTACCTTGTTAACGTCATTTGATGGCACCCAGTTTGATTCCAGCCTTTATCATTTGAAATCCCATGTACCAATTTGGTCAGTCTGTCAAAACTGCTAGTGAAGCCAATAATGTAGGATCATGTAGTTTCCTAATTTATTACTTAGGTTTGATGTTTTATATAAATCAGCAGTGATATGTAGTTTCAAAATGATATATGCACTCTCTCTAGTTTACCCAATTTTCTCCCAAGTTAACAAGTTGTAGTCATTTTTGGGTACTTCAGCCTTTGCCATTCATAAGCCATATGCAATGATTAAGCAGATAAAGAAATGTGAATACATAGTTTTCTTGTTTTAGTCTTTTCTCGAAGTCATTTTCAAATTGTGACCACCATTTATTAATGCACCGCTCTTCTTCCTCCTGAGAAGATCGAGCTGAAAGAAGCTCTCAATCTCAGACTATTTCTCTCCCTCCAAAATGGAAAGAAGAGCAACTTCTCCGATGACTGCTATTCTTGTTTACATTGCAGTTTTCGTTGTTGCTGCTTATTATTCTTCATCTGTAACAGCTTAAAGAAGCTCCCAATCTTATACTAGTTCTCTCCCTCCACAATTTCGACATAATGTGGTCCGAGGACCATTTCAAAACCTCTGCAGATAGGCAGATCTGGTACCTCTCCCTTGACAATAATGCAGGTAAAAAGGATTGAAACTTTGAATATCAATAATTTCAAAGATTAGTTTCCAGGTTCATTGCTAAATCAATTAAGTAGCTATTATTGAATATGGTACAGGATTCAAACGAAACAGATGTACAAATTTGGTTGGTTTAGCATGAAGCTCAAGTTGGCTGGAGGTGACTCTGCTGGCGTTGTGACAGCTTACTATGTAAGTCCCATATTTTAACTTCATTCATTTATGTAAGTAAATCATACTCCTATTTGGAAGTGTGTACAATTATGCACTTGCAGACGTGCTACAATTATGTACAATTTGTATGGATGAGTTTTGAACACATTTCTTGAGGTGAAAATTTTTAGTTGATCTGAATGTTAATATATTTTCTGTGACAGGAAGAGTGATCCCAGGAATTGAGGTGGTGCGGTTAGCATCACGGCTTTGCAGTATGAACCTCATGAGAGGCCAATTGCCAAGTCTCTTGTGACTACCCTTGTTCTTCTTCAAAAGGAAACTTTGTTGAAGCAAAAAGATATTATATCAGCTTTTGTTTCATGTATAGGTAGCTAGGAATGATTTCTTGTTTGGTACATTATCTATCTTGAATGTATGGATGTTTGAAAAATGGTAATTGAATGATATGGATTAGACTACTGTTTATGTGCTAATTACTATCCAATATTCAGTCATACAACACAATACAAAACAATGTGTTGTATGACTATAAAAGAGTACAAAATTAAGGCTTCTCCTACAGCAATCACTTGTTGTTACCCAATTTAATTACAATATTCACACCACAGCTAATCAAATATAGTTGTTGTGTGAACTAACAACTAACAACAAAAGAAAACAAAGTTCTGTTGTGCGAGATTCGTAACACACAACAGAAATGAAATCATCTCTGTTGTTTGAGTAATCAACAGACAAGGGAGATAATTTCACTTCAGTTGTGTGTTATTAATCTCAGACAACAAAGAATGAGTAATATCTATTGTGTGTTACATATCTCAGACAACAAGGAATGAGTAATATCTGTTGTGTGTTATGAACCTCAGACAACAAAAAATAAGTTATATCTGTTGTGTTTTATGAATCTCAGACAACGGCAAATTCCTTCTTCTGTTGTCTGAATGTGCACATCCCCGCGCATGTCATGCTAGGCACATGCTTGCGCATAATTCACATAACGGAAACAAGTATTCTGTTGAGCAAAGTATTGTCGCACAACTGTGAAATCACTGTTGTGTGATTTTTCAATCACATAACACTCGTTTGGACCACAGTGAGGCTGGTCATTACACAACTCCAAATATCTGTCGTCTGATTAACTTATTGTAGTAGTGATAGATGCTTCATTAACATCCAGATTTAAAAAAAAAAAAAAAACCCTTATATATTGATACATGTACTAAGCTTATATATCAAGGGACATATTGCCAAAGGATAAATATGGCCATAGGTCTGTGTCGTCTCTTATCTTAAAAATAGAGAAATTCATGTAGTTAGTGAAGTTAGCATATAGAACGATCAGTTTTGCAAAATTTAATGAGCTGCCATAATGTTATTGATTTTTGGGGGGTCATGCATCAGTTTTACATCTTCTGTGAATATTATCATAGCCCTTGCTCTAGAGATCCCCATATTGACAGCTGTTTGTTAAACATATTATAAATGATATTAACAGATCTGTAGGAGCCTTTTGGCCTCTTTTTAACACTTTTGGTGTACTGAGCTATTTGACTTTATTCTTAGGGATCATATAAAATTGCTATATCTACTCTAATTTATGCTATGGCATGGCCGCTTACCTTACTACTTACTCACACGCACACACATTCAGCTGTGTTTTGGTATTACATTTGATGGACAATGTCTTCTCCCTCTTGTGTAATGTTGAAGGCTAAACTACCTCCTAAGGTACAGGCGTTAGTACGTATAATCATAACCACTACTCATTTTATGCAGCAGGATTCAGAGGTGGGTAATCTCACAATGTTCATTTACGAACTGATTTACCTTATCATTTTTGGAGTTATTTATTTAACTGCATTCCTGAGTGAATGACTATGTGTGTTATATATATATATATATATATTTACGTGAAATATATATGTTTTGGTGTTTTTGTTGGAATACAAACAATATGGATTGATGGGTTTCATTCTATTGTTTTGTGACGTGACTTTTCGGGAAACAATGTTTTGGGAATTGAGAATTTCTATTGTTTGAAAAGTATCAAGATTTGGTGTGAGTTGCTTTAATGAGATTTGAAATGTTTTGATCAAACGACTAGGGGTCTAAAGATTTGAGAGTTACAGGTTGTGATTTCTCCTTTTGATTTGATTTAATATTTTGGGTCTAGAGAGACTTGCTTAATGTTTTAATCTGACGACCGGGGGTCTGAGGATTGAGAGTCACAGGTTATGATGTCTCCTTTGAGAGTTGAGTAACATTTTGGTCCTGAGTGACCTCTTTTAAATGTTTTGATCTAAAGGTCTGGGACCTGACGATTAGGGGTTGCTGGGAGTGACCTCAGGCATATATATCGGGACTCCAAGCCTTTGGCCGGGTGTTGTGAATACGATCAGTTAGAGCTCTAATCTGTTGTCATTGTACTCATGTGGAGTACCTGGGAGTTACATGATGATCACGAGTACATGTTTTAAAAGGGAGTTTCGGGGATTCTTTCTTTTAATGTCCAGGGTCGACTTGTTTCCATATTTAATTGTTGGGGCAGCAATTCATATGATTTGGTCCCTGGGTGGACTTTCATTGTCCAGGTTGGACCGAATTATCATATACGATTTGTTAAGTTAACAATTAATATGATTTGTGGCGAGTTGACTGTTTTCATCCAGGTTGGATTGATTTATCATATTTAGTTGTCGATTTTCAATTTATATCATTTTGTTACAGGGTAACTTGCGTTGTTTCTTTTGGGAAAAAAATATTATTTTGGGAAGTGTGGTATGTGTTCCCTTTTCTCGAGTTGAAGGGTTTTCCTCATTTTGGTGTGAATTGTGTGTGTGTGTGTGTGTGTTTTTTTTTTTTTTTTGTATTTTTTTTTTTGTATTTGAGTTACTCATACGAGCTTTCATAAACTTACCGGGTTTGTTGTATGGCAACCCGGTGCACTATTTGATGGTGTACAGGTTAATCCTGCAGGTCAGGGTAATCGAGACTGAAGCTGGTTCTGATAGTTGCAGCTTTACGGTAGGAAGTCAATTTTGTGACTTTACCACTGTTAAGACTTCCGCTATGTAGTAAGCTCTGGGGTGCATTACTTATTATTTTGTTATGGCAATTGTTTGAGCCCAAAAGTATTTTTGGCAAAATCCTTTGGTGGGTTTGAGTCAGCGGGCCGATACCTGCTGCCCAAAAATAAAACTACTCGGGTTTGGGTTATAGCTTCGCCCATTCCGTGATTCATAAGGAGATGAGACCTTATTGAAATCAAGTAGTAGAGATTAAACAGGAAACTTCAATTAAGAATCCTTCTAAAGCAAGGAGCAGTCGAAACCCTAGGGTATAAATATAGGGTTAAGCGGAGAAATCAAAGACCTCTCTCTGATCAATCAATCCTAGAGATTACAAAGCCTCCCCGGAGCAAACCTTCAACCTCGTTGAAACCCGGTGACCGCCCGTCAGTCCTAGTCTCCTCGCGAGCCGACTGTCAGCCTCACCAGATTAACCCGGCGACCGTACTTCCAGTCCCAGTCTCCTCGCGAGCCGACTGCCAGTACTACTGCCACCGATACACCCAGCGAAGCAAGGGTAACGCCCTCGCAACCCAGCGAAGCTAAAGATACGTTTTAGTAAACTCGTGCTTTCTCAGAACTTCCCAGTGATTGCTCTGCTCAACCTACAACGTTGAGTATCGATTTTGGTGACTGAAGAGATCACAACCAAAGTCCTTATCCGTAAGGCAAAAGTCCTTTCTTGGAAGGCAAGAGAAGAACCCTGTGACGAGGTTGGTGCTCTCCTCGTCCACAGCGCTTGAAGAAGAAGTCAGGTCAAGGGACTACCCCAACGACTGCACCCCGCGGTGCTGGAATGCCTGCGAAATCACTCGCTCAAAAGAGACAGTTTGCAAGCCAACTGGTTTTGGAGCCAAACATTTTGGCACGCCCAGTGGGACTCCAAATAGTGTTTCTTTGTGAACGCAACTATTGGGAAGTCTAGCGATAACCCTTATCAAAAAGGCTATGCTAACTGCTCAAAACATAAGACCTCCAGTTTCAGACCGCATTCTCGAGCGGACTGTCGTGGTCTTTCTGAAGAACAAGTGACGCAACGATTCTCTCATCAGCCCCAATCACCCGGTATGTCAACTGGACAAGATGAGAATCGCTCGACCGCTACTGAGGGTCAGAGCGTCAATGTTAATTAGGCCAGCGAGCCTGTTATCCCCGCCACTATCGACGCTGTAGTGGAAAGTGGAGAAGAAGAGGCTTTTGTTCCAAAGCCTATCCCGGAAGGAGCGACCGCTGAGGTCAAGTTTGCGATCATCATGGAGAATATCGAGAACCATCGCAAGAAGATGGATGCTGATTTTACCAGGCAGCGATCAGCGGATGACTCTACATACGAAGAGTACCAGGCAGCAGATCGCACAGTTAGAATATGCTGTGAAGGCACACGCTGCAGGTATCGCTAGCGGGCAGGATCAGCGTTATAAGGCAATTTTGGACGCTATAGCGGATCACACCAAGTAGACCGCGTCGAGTATTGCGGATGTTCGCAAGGATGGGGCCAACCTAGCAACTGAGGTGGCTATGCAGAGAGAGGAATTGAACCAAGCAAGAGATGTACTGAACAAAGCCTTAGGGGATCCTAACGCTATCCTTGGCTCTCTTGGCCAGCCATCCGGTTCAGGCAAGTACGTGCCGCCAAATCAGCGAGAGAAAACTAACCACAATGCTGTTTCTTCCTCAGCTACTGTTGCTACTGCTCCGTCCAAGAACAAAGAACAAGCCTTAGTTGTTAGTGGCAGCAAGGAAAAGACTGCTTCATCAAGCAGACATGCTACCAAGAGGCACCAAGTCTCAAAGGCGCGGGAACTGTGTCGGAACCCGTGACGTTCGTCTAGTATGACAGTGACGGGGCAGAGATGGTATATCAAGAGCTGTCGGGGAGTTATTATGCTCTCGACCAGACTGGTACCCCGATCAAGATAACAGCTCTGTCGAAGGAAGAGGTTACGCCAGCGGTAACTCTCCAGCAACAAGCTACTACCCGCAATGTGCATGTCGGGGAGGGGTCGGCAATGGTGAACCAGGCGGCGCCTGTGCAAGCTACCCACCGGGCTGCGGTGGCACCTCCTCCGCCTCCGGGCCCAGATTATGTAAGACGTGATGAAATAGAGGAGATGATCAGATTGGCCAACCCTAAAGCCCAGCCGGATGGGGTTTATGAGGGACCTTTCCCGCCACACATCATGCTCGCACCTTTCCCCCGAGGTTATAAGAATATCATCTTTTCTACTTTTTCAGGGGACGACACTGAGGATGCGGCAACAAACATGGCCAGGTTTAGGGTATAGTGTAGACAATATCAGAATGATGATGTTCTCAAATGCAGGATCTTTGGCACTTCTCTGTCGGGCGCTGCTTTCAGGTGGTTTTCTAAGCTTAGGCCAGGAACAGTTGCGGACTGGCCGGCAATGGAATTACTCTTCCGTGAAACGTTTGGGACCATTGAACCTGAAGTAGACCTAGCTTCTCTCACTCAGATGGCCCAATAGCCTACAGAATTGGCAGTCGCTTATCTTCAGCGCTTTCAAATCCAGAAAGCCAAACTGAATGTCATCTTGCCCGAGAAGGAGTTAGTCAAGTTGGCGGTCAAAGGTTTGGAGCCCCGACAATGAAAGAAGCAACACGGCAACATGATTCAGTCGATGGGAGAACTCATCAAGGAGGTGGGCAGTTTCGAGCATCTTCTCAGAGAAACAGACGCGAGGAAAAATGCCTCCAGAGGAACATACGTGCCAGGTAAACATCGTACTGTAGCAGCCCTGAGCTACCAACCGGCTACGTACGACCCCTATTCCATCATAACACTGAAGAAGCGGTCCAGAATGATGAAGAAGTCGAGGATAATGATATAGCGGCTTACGAGTTAACTGGAAAAAAGAATCCGTCCTTGAAACAGTTGAAGATTTCCAAGGAGCCCGTTAAGCTCAAATCGATGGCCTTTACCAAACCGAAGTTTGCGACATACACTTATGATGCCAATAAGGCTCACGAGATCCTTGACGAGATGATCGCTGCGAAGATGGTAAAGACTGATTTCAGACCTTTTCCGCGACCAGACCAGTTGAAAGGAAAGAAGTATTGCAAGTTCCATAATCTGTGGAATCACAATACCACGGACTGTGTAAAGCTCAAAGACCAGATTCAGGTATGGCTTAATAACGGTAGTTTGGAGGTAGAAGCTCCAGTCACAGCGGCGGCACTAGTTGATGTAGATCCCTTTCCAGACACTGGGATCAACATGGTCAATGTAGATTGGACCAAACAGCAGCGACGGAAACCAACTCTGGATTTGGGTTCGGGTGAGCAGAGTGATAAGTCCATCGCAGATGAGGCACCCGTCAACGGTAAAATTGAGTCAACCAACCAGGCCTCGCCCGTGATTTTGTGCTCGTGATGTAAAGAGGAATGCAGTATCCAAATACCGCACGAGGAAGTCAAGCAGACATTTCACTTTGGCTCCCTACCACCAATCAAGTGGGCCTCGTCGTCGCGGAACTATCAGCCTTCCAGTCCAAGAGAACGGGAGAAGACGGCATCACCACCATCCCCCAGAGACTCCAACTTATTCATGAAGCTAAAAGCAGCAGCAGGCGGTCCGAAACAAGAAATGACCAGGAGCGACTGCAAAGATATTCTGACCAAGCCCTATATACCACCTGCTTCAGCTAACCCTATCAAGGAGGGAAAATGGTACACCAGGGAAAAGGGCAAGGCGGTGGAGATTAGCTCGTCCAGGAAAAGGAAGTTACAGCGCATGTTTGGTGAAGCCAAGCGCGCTTTAGAGGCTTTAGATCAGGGCCTGATCAAGCCTTCCCAGCTAGTCAAGTCGCCCGAGCAATACCAGAAAGAGATGGAAGCGCTGGCTGCTAAACCATTAAGACCTCCCCGTGGTTTTAACAAACAAACAGATTCACTAACAGAGGCCTCAAAGCCCAGTGTGTTTTGCAGGATTACTGAGGAGCGCTCACCATCTCTTACTCGAATGGAGAACTCGCCAACGCGGCGGCCACAGGTCAAGCGCCGGCTCTTCCGTGAGGCACCAGTGGTCAAAGCTTCAGTCTTTGACAGGCTGGGGGGCAAGGAAAGGACTAGTGACACCTTGCAGTGGCGACCCAAGAAAATCCAAAGCGTGGTCATCTCTGCCTCAGATGAGTGCATGGAACCGGAGAACCCTAAGCCAGTTGTTGTGGAGCAAGAACTTGAATCATAAGAGCTTGAACATTGCTAGGTAAAGGGCCTCAAGGAAGGGTCGCTGGTAGATTATTTGGCTAAACAATTCCAAACCGATATCCCGATCGAGGAGCCTAAGCTCGACTTGGACGATGACATGGGGGAGACTGAAACACCTGACGTTTCTTGCAATATGGTTTATGTGCTCCCCATAAGATATGCATTGCCAGTCGCCGCTCAGGACTGTGTGGGGGCAGAAGATAGAGTCCCGCAGGAACCAGAAGAGATTCCGAACAAGGGGTCACTCATGAACTTCTCCAAGCCAACGGCAGCTATGGTCCAGCACATGTGACCGCTATACATTACGGCAGACGTCGGCGGTATCAAAGTTAGTAAAATCATGATTGACACCGGAGCGGCCGTTAATGTCGTCACTACCAGGACCATGCACTTGCTTGGAATCAAGCGGGAGAAAATCCAGTCCACGTCTCTCGCGCTCAAAAATTTCGCGGGTACTGTGACAAAAACCCTGGGCTTATTGTTCTTACGTATTAAGGTAGGACCGGCAGAGGGGGTTTATGCCTTTTTCGTCACGGATTGTTATGCGGCTTACAGTGCCATTTTGGGCAGAGACTGGATCCACAGGAGTTACTGCGTACCCTCAACACTTCATCAAGAGTTGGTTATGTGGAATAGGGAAACAGATACAGGGGAGGTGATCAAGGCAGATCCTTGTCCATTCCCGGTCTCCACAAACTATGTCGACGCCAGATACTATTTGGAGCCTATTACTCCATTACAGGTTAGTGGCATTGATGATAAGGGCCGCCCCACAGGGGTGACGGCCTCTGAACTGGCACAGTGGGGGCTCACGCTTGAGAAAGAAGGCTTGGAAAGGCCTGGCCACGCTGTGCCCAAACCTTTAACCGATTAATGGATTACGACCTCTCGGAGGAGGGGATAGAGGCCTTTCACTCGATACATGAACGGCTGTCATCATACATGGTGGAAAAAGAGGCTTATGATCGCATCGCGACCTTAGAGGTCGTTCATGGAGAACTTTCTGAACCGGAGGACGAATATAAAGTCAGCATTCAACTTGCCCCGGCAGCGCTGGACGATACACCTCCTAAAGTTAGAGACCCTACTGAGAAGGTTAATCTGGGCACAGTGAGCGAGCCTATGGAGGTATCTATCAGCGCTTACTTAGAGCCTAGCGAGAAACAGAGGCTCACTGACTTGCTATTAGAGTTTAAAGATTGCTTTGCAGAGAAGTATGAAGACATGCCCGGCCTGTCACTAGATTTGGTTTGTCATCAACTACCAACTCTTCCTGACAAGAGGCCCGTCAAGCAAGAACCTCGACGAATGAATTCGGAGACCCAGATTCTCGTAAAGGAGGAGGTAGAAAAAATGCACAAATCAGGCATTATCAGGGTCGCCAAGTATAATCAGTGGCTATCTAATATAGTGCCTGTCCAGAAAAAGAATGGTAAGATGAGAGTCTGCGTTGATTATAGAGACTTGAATCTTGCTACACCTAAGGATGTTTACCCCATGCCGGTCGTGGATATGTTGGTAGATGCTGTGGCAGGACATGAGTTGTTGTCCTTCATGGATGGCACTGCAGGATATCACCAGATCCCGGTCGCTAAAGAAGACAGACACAAGACCGCTTTCCGCTGCCCTGGCTTCGCAGGAGTTTTCGAATATGTGGTCATGCCGTTTGGCTTGAAGAATGCTGGTGCAACGTACCAAAGAGCGATGAACTTGATCTTCCATGACATACTGGGAAAGGTTTTAGAGGTGTACATCGATGACGTCGTCGTCAAGTCTCAGAAGAAAGGGGACCATATCACGGACCTCAGGAAAGTATTTGAGCGCATGCGGCGACATAGACTGAAGATGAACCCGGCCAAATGTGTGTTTGGGGTCCAGGCAGGAGACTTTCTGGGGTTCATAGTTCATCAGCGAGGAATTGAGGTCTCCGAAGACAAGGCGAGTGCAGTCATTAACGCATCTCCCCCGCGAACGAAAAAGGACTTACAGCGTCTGTTGGGTAAGATCAATTTTCTAAGACGTTTTATCTCTAACTCTGCAGGCAAAATCCAACCGTTCTCGCCCTTGCTAAAGTTACAAGGGCAGAATGAGTTTGTGTGGAAGCCTAAACATCAGGAGGCTTTCGACAGTATCAAGACCTACTTGGCGAGCCCGCCAGTCCTGGTTCCACCTAGAGCCGGGATCCCATTGAAGTTATACATTTCAGCAGCTGAGGCCTCCATTGGGAGCTTGCTCGCTAAGGACGATGAGGGAGGTGTCGAGCATGCTATATTTTCCCTTAGCCGCACATTGACAGACTGCGAGACAAGGTACACCCCTATGGAGAAGCTGTGCCTAACTCTGTACTTTTCAGCAAGCAAGTTGCGACACTACATGTTATCCTTTACCACTTGCATCATCACTCAAACTGACCTGGTCAAATACATGTTGTCACGGCCTATCTTGAGAGGTAGCATTGGCAAATGGGTATTGGCTCTCTCAGAGTTTTCGCTCCAGTATGTACCTCAGAAAGCTGTCAAGGGGCAGGCCATCACAGATTTTCTAGCACATCATCCTATGTTAGAGATACCTGCACTGAAGGAGTTAGAGATAGCTTCCACCACCACAACTCGACCAGATTTGGCGTGCATCCCTGAGTACGCAGTTTGGTACCAAGCCACAGTCTCACTGCAGCCTTGGGTGTTGTTCTTCGATGGCTCAAGAACTGATACACTGGCTGGTACAGGGGTTGTTTTGGAAAACCCAACCGGTGATCGCTTCTCTTATTCCTTCCAACTAGAGTTCAAATGCACAAATAATTAGGCTAAATATGAAGCTCTTATTATTGGACTCGAAGTTTTATTGGAGATGGGCGTACGGGACGTTCAGATCCGCAGGGATTCTCAGCTTATTATAAACCAGCTCCAGGAAAAATATCGATGTGCAAGTTGGTTGCTTGTACCATATCTGAATCGCGCCATCGAGCTTCTGGATCAATTTACCAACGTCGATCTGGAGCATATTCCCCGCGAGCGCAACTTTGCAGCAAATGAACTCGCTCAGCTGGCCACGGGCATCACATTGAAGTATGGAGTGCGCGAGCGCATTTTGAAAGTTGAGCGTCGCACATTACCTTCATGGCTTGCACGACCTGATCCACCAGATGATCCCGTGGTCGCGGTACTAGACCCTATTGATGTGGATTGGCGAATCCCGCTGATTGAGTACCTCAAACAACCAGACCCCAGAGCTGACAAGAAGATTCGTTTCCTCGCACTAAACTATTTCCTTCGGGGTACTGAGTTGCGGCGACGTGGGGAGGATGGTATAGACTTTCGATGTGTCTATGATCGCGAAGCTAAATGATTGATGCGTGAAGTACACAAGGGGATATGCGGGGCCCATCAAGCGGGACCTAAGATGCGCTGGCTTCTGCGACGTCATGGTTATTATTGGCCCAGTATTTTGAAAGATTGTATCTCGTTTGCCAAAGGCTGTGAGGACTGTCAAGTGCATGGTCCAGTTCAGCATGTTCCTAACATTCCTATGCAGCCTATCATCAAGCCTTGGCCTGCGCGAGGCTGGGCACTCGACTTGATTGGGATGATCCATCCTCATTCTTCCCTTCAGCACAAGTTTATCATCGTCGCCACTGACTACTTCACTAAATGGGTTGAAGCAGAGCCTTTAAAAGAGGCTTCCGGTGCCACCATTCGCCAATTTATTTTCCGCAATATTCTCTGCAGGTTCTAGTCCCCTTCAATCAGTTACATTTTAGCGGGCCTGATTTCGGGGCCTGGGGGGCAATGTTTGAGCCCAAAAGTATTTTTGGCAAAATCCTTTGGTGGGTTCGAGTCAGCGGGCCGATACCTGCGGCTCAAAAATAAAACTACTCGGGTTTGGGTTATAGCTTCGCCCATTCCGTGATTCATAAGGAGACGAGACCTTATTGAAATCAAGTAGTAGAGATTAAACAGGAAACTTCAATTAAGAATCCTTCTAAAGCAAGGAGCAGTCGAAACCCTAGGGTATAAATATAGGGGTAAGCGGAGAAATCAAAGACCTCTCTCTGATCAATCAATCCTAGAGATTACAAAGCCTCCCTGGAGCAAACCTTCAACCTCGTTGAAACCCGGTGACCGCCTGTCAGTCCTAGTCTCCTCGCGAGCCGACTGTCAGCCTCACCAGATCAACCCGGCGACCGTACTTCCAGTCCTAGTCTCCTCGCGAGCCGATTGCCAGTACTACTGCCACTGATACACCCAGCGAAGCAAGGGTAACGCCCTCGCAACCCAGCGAACCTAAAGATACGCTTTAGTAAACTCGTGCTTTCTCAGAACTTCCCAGTGATTGCTCTGCTCAACCTACAACGTTGAGTATCGATTTTGGTGACCGAAGAGATCACAACCAAAGTCCTTATCCGTAAGGCAAAAGTCCTTTCTTGAAAGGCAAGAGAAAAACCCGGTGACGAGGTTGGTGCTCTCCTCGTCCACAGCTCTTGAAGAAGAAGTCAGGTCAAGGGACTATCCCCACGACTGCACCCCTCGGTGCTGGCACGCCTGCGCAATCACTCGCTCAAAAGAGACAGTTTGCAAGCCAACTGGTTTTGGAGCCAAACAGCAATTTAATTCGTAAACTTGTGTAATATATAACTCTGCGGAGCGAGTATATATTGACATTGTGGATTCAGGGCATCAGTATATACTTGGTTTAAAAGGAAAAGTTTTCAGGTATTCTATATTGATAGCTAAACCATCACGCATGTATAATTATGAGATTATATTTGATTTTTAATGTTGTTTAAAAATCGGGGAGTGACACTGCCAAACCCCAAAACTCGAAATTATTCACCCAACTGAGAAATAACATCAAATTTGCAAATAGGTCCAGATTAAATTTGAAAAAGACGATACCTTTCAACGGAGATATTCATCGGGCATACCAGAGACTCTTCCGATGTTGCTGGATACATCCAAGCTGATAATTCTTTGAAGAGGGTTCTCACAACCAAATGGAGAAGAGAACGAGGAAACCTCTAACCCGTTGCTTCTCCGAGATCCCTTTACCCTGTGAAGCTCGAAGCTTTCAAGCTTAAGATCCGATGAGCATAGATATGAAGTTGGTTTTGGGTTTAGATATGAGAGATGAATAAGAGAGAGATAGAGGCTGCTGCTCTCATTTTTGTTTGTTGCCGACAGAGAGAGGAAAATAAGAAATGGTTTTTAGTTTTTAGGAAGGTTTTTGGGTTAATAAGTTCCAGTGGGTCCCAAAGGGTTCAGCTAGGCAAATCCAGTTAATTTGCGAGTTTTTGGTGTGTGGGCTTTGCTAATAATCAGACAGGTTCGTGCGGGCCCTTGGGGTGCGGATATCGTTTGGGTTTGTGGGTTACGGGTTTAATTGCCAGGCCTAATGCTAATGGTATGATCTTGTGTTTCTCCTTTTGGTCTCCTTTTGTCTTATGATAATTAGTTTGTTCAATTGTTTGAAACATTAGTCACGGTGTAGAGGTGAATCATCGTCAATTAATTGGATAACCTAATTAATATCTTGAAAGTCATAGGTTTAAGTTTCATCAACAACAGGGAGGTGTAGATTGGGATAGGTATATGTATGTGGTTCTACTTTGTTTTGGTCTCTCTATAAAAAGATAGTATTGCCAAAAGATATGTGGTTCTACTTCCTCGTTTTGGTCTCCTTTTAGTCCTATGAAAGTTTTTTTTGCAAAAATCAAGCCCCATTCGATAATTTGTCCAAATTAGCTTCAACATTCGCACTAAAAATTTTGTTGAGTGAAGTCATTCAATCACCTAAAATTTATATGTTGCAATTTTTTCCATTGCAATGATACCTCGACAAATGAGAAAAATAAATTAACAAAAAAAATTAAGTACAAACTCTAACTAAGTGCCAAGAGTTTGTTTCTTTCATGTTTATTTGGGCCTTTTGGGCCTCGTTTTTTGTTGTTGTTTCAATTTGGGAGGCCTTGTTAGACTTGTTTGTATTTGTTTTTGATATACAAATTTATGTTTAATGGCATTTAAATTATGTATCTTGCCCAAACTCTAGTTACTTGGCCGAGTTGTAATAGGGTTAGCCTTACAGATATCTTCAATCATTGTACGATTATGTTTCCTTGTAAGACTTCGATTAATTGCTTATAATCCTCTATATAAAGAGGCTCCGATTATCAATGAAAGTATAGATCATTCTCTCCCATATTCAGATTCCCTAAAATATGTTATTGGCATGAGATTCTTACCCTGAAATAAATAGCCAAACCCTGAAACCCTAACAGCTTCCATTGCTCACAGTATAGCCCTTAACCTCAGAAGCACAAAATTGGTGGTGAAAGATCAAGGACCGACCGAGAAGCCTCGAACCGGCCATCTGAAGCATAAAACCATCTGCGTCAATCATCTACAGCTCGCCTCCTTCCAGACTGCCTTCTGCACCCAACTAGAATCTTCTCCAGACCCGGCTCAGAAGTCACCAAACTAGCTGCTACAACCAGCAAACCGGACAGAAGCCCTAGGCTAGCTTTTTGGCCAATTCTAGCCACCACAGGCCAGAAGCAGTTTTTTCCTGCCTACTTTCGATGACCCCTTTTGACTCTTTTCAAGGTAAATTTTTCTAAAAGTTCATGTTTTTGACTACTTTTCATTCTCTTCTTTTTCTCCAGAACTTTCAACCTCTCTTCTTTTACCTCCTATGTACTTCTTTTTTTGTGGGAAGATTAAGCCGAATTGTGTGTTCATGCTATCTCCAAACTTAGAGTTTGTTGAGACATCCAAATCTAGGGTTTGTTGAGACTTTACAGTCGACCACTTACATCATTGTTTCGATCTAATCCAAGATCTCTTGAAATCGGATTTCTTGGGAGCGATTACGCTCATAAATTTCTATTTTTTTCGTGGTAGCTTATTTTATTTTAAACTAACCCTTTTTCTTGTTCCTTTTTAGGATAGTAACCTGAACAAACTAGACTTTTCTCCACTGGGGACAACAGGTTCTGGATATCACAAGTGGGTTCGTGATATCTGCCGGCATCTCAAGGCCCAAGTAATCCAGGAAATGATCCTAGGGCCTAGCCAGGATGTGTTCACCATAGCCCAAGTTGAAGCTTTGGAAACGAATAGAGCAGTTTTGGAGGCAAAAGCTGTCATCCTATTCACTCGTCATATGGATGATTCTCTTCAATATGAGTACCTGGACAAAGAAGACCTTAGAAGGCTATGGGTCTCACTGAAAGAGCAGTTTGGGAACGTTCATAACTCCTACTTCCGGATTTAGAAGTGAGATGGCATAACCTCCGCTTCTGTGATTTCAAGACTATTCTTGACTTCAATTTAGAAGCCCTTTACATCAAATCCTTGATGGAGTTCTCTGGTAAAGACATCACAAATACGATGTTGATTGAGAGGACTCTCTTCACCATCCTTATCTCTGCCCTGATAGTTGCTAAGAACTATCGGATTAAAGTTAATGCAAGACGGATCACAAGGTTTCATAAGCTCATAGGGGCTAAGTCTGTTGCTAAAAAGTACGACAACATCCTTATGAATAACTATAATTTGAGACCCGTGGGAATACAGACGATTCCATAGTCCAATTATAGTCACGCCCTTAAAGGAGGGCGCCAAGAGCAAAACTCTAAACCTGGTGACATTTCTGGACATGCTGGTCCACATAATAGCTTTAATAGAGAAGGTAACCGCCAAAACAAATGGACATGGAACCAAGGAGGTCAATGTGGAAAGAGAGAGGGAGGCAACGCCCTAGCCATGCAGATGGCACCGCCAAAACTAAGAGCTGTCCTCATCGCACTTTCAAAGTCCTCAATCAAGAGAGCCTGAGCACAGAGATGTATATTCTCAATATAGAGCATCCGTTCATTATGCGCACATTTGCAGAGCCTCTGAGAATATTGCCACCGCCTACAAAGCGTATTGTAAAGCAAGAGAATCTTACTATATAGAACAAGAAGATCAAGTTGATGATCTCAAGCTAAGGGTTGAAGACTTCAAATCTAGCCAGGGTCAAGAGACCGGCAATTTTGTTTATGTCTTTATCTTTCCAAGATGATGTAACAAGGCAATTTGCCATAGTTCTTAGTAGATGCCATTGGTTTTAGTTTTTCTTCAACTAGGCTTATCCATAGTAAGTTTGATGTCTAGGAAAGTAATTGAGATAAGTGGTACTTAAGCGAGTTTTGATCTACTGATATCACCTCTCACTTTCCTGGTCATGCTTAATTTGGAGTTACCAAGAGATGTTAAGCGACAACCATCGTTTTTCATTAGCGAGTTTATGGAATAGATTTCTTTGTGGTTAAGAAACTATGATGTAACCCGTTGGATTATTAATAAAATATTCAGTTTATTCATATCGACTCCATCTGAGCTTTTATTTGCACTAACGGATTTCATGCAGAAAAGCATAGTGAGAATGGAACTAAGTTCCTTGCATCACCTTTAATGATTGCGGATGGAAGTGCATCTTAGAAAAACTTATGTGTCTCTCTAGTACACTTTATGTTACCACTATTCGAGTTATCGAATCCAGTAATGTTATGAGAGAAGATTTCTTAGATTCAGATATATATTGGCTTTGACATGTTAGGTCATCTTGCTCATAATATGATGATTCATGTATTAAAGACTTTACATGAGCATCCTTTCTTTCAAATGAAATAAAGCAAGAATCAGAAATTGATTCCTAGATCACATAGGATTAAAGCCATTGTATCTGGCGCAACCGCCTTCCACTGCCTGCAGGATGACGCCTACGATGGCGCCATTATCTCCCATTTCGCTTTTAACAACTTTTCAGACGCGCAGGCCCCATTTTGTTGCTTTTATGGCCCCTTAGTCATTCTGCAAAGCCTGTTCCTTAGGGAAATTAGGACCGAAACTGTCCTACGCAAATGATACAAAAATACTGATTCCATTATTACATAGAATCCAAAGGGATATCTGTGAACCAATTCAACCAACTTGCGAACCTTTCAAAATATTTTATGGTATTGGTTGATACATCGACACGCTGGTCACATGTCGCGCTCTTGTCCACTAAAAATGATGCTTATGCTAAACTCTTAGCTCAGATCATAAGGCTAGGGCCTCACTACTTGGATCATCCCATTCAGTCAAATTCGACTTGACAATGCTGGAAAATTTACGTCAATGACTTTCGATAATTATTGTGTGCCATTGGAGATTGATGTTAGACCCTATATTTCGATGTGCATGCCCAAATGGTCTTGCGGAAGCTGCCATTAAACTGCTACGATGGTAGCCCAAACATTAGTAATGCGCACCATTCTCCCTTCGGCTTGGGGTTATGCAGCTACACTAATTCGTTGATGACCCACCGTCACTCAACATTTCTCTATGTTACAGCTAGTGACTGGGTATGAGTCTGACATATTTATGCCTATTTGAGTACTGTGAGCAGGTTTATGTGCCAATTGCACCTCCACAGTGCACCAAGATGGATCCTCACAGAGATGAATGGGCATATATGTTGGATATGATGCTTTAATGATTGTCTACAACTTAGAACCCTTGACAGGTGATCTCTCTACTACTGGTCTTGCAGAATTGTCACTTTAATGAGATAGTCTTCAAGTAGTTAGGGGGAGATAAGAAAGTCAAACATTCAATAGGAACGACATTAATTGTCATGGCCTATCACCATTATGATTATCTCTATCTTGGCTAAAGTGACGAGATCACATATACCTGATGCAAACGTGCCTACAAGAATGGACGTCCCTACAAAAGGATGTGGTGCCACTGTGGCGTCATAGACCATGGCCCCAGCTAGGAAGCGTGGTAAGCTCGTGGGTTCGAATGATACTTTTGTACAAGCCTATCTTTTGATCATTAACACTAAATATCCATCTCATGAGAATGTTCTGGATTATAGTTATCATTAAGGGACGTCTTAACGTCAGAGCATATTCCTGAGAATATAGAGATTTTTGAAAAATTATACTAGTGTACATGAGAGGTGGGATAGAAACTTCATCATCATTAATGATGTATTCACACATTTCATTGCGCGTGAGATTATTGAGTTCGATGACATAGAACTACACTCGTTGATGAATAAAGAATGCCAACGTGAAGAAACCCTAAGGCCTGAATGGAAAGATATGATCCAGATTGAATTGGATTCTCTAACGAAGAGGAGAGTTTTTTGGGCTATTGATGCCGACACCTGAGAGTCACAGGTTGTGATTTCTCCTTTTGGTTTGAGTTAATGTTTTGATCTGATGACCGGGGAGGTCTGATGATTGGAGGTCATGGGGTGACATCTCTTTTTGTGTGAGTTGAGTGACTTTTGGGTCCTGAGTGACCATTTTTAAAGGTTTTGATCTGACGACCGGGGAGGTATGAGGATTTGGGGTTGCTAGGAGTGACCTCAGGCATATATATCGGAACTTCACGCCTTTGGCCGGGTTTGTGGATACGATCAGTTAGAGCTCTAGTCTGTTGCCATAGTACATCATGGGGGCTAGTAGGGAGCTATCTGATGCTCATAAGTACGTGTTTTTAAAAGGGAGTTTCGGGGATTCTTTTTTTTAAATGTCCTGGGAGGACTTGTTTATCATATTTAATTGTCAGAGTTTCAATTATTATGATTTTGTCACGGGGTGACTTGTGTTGATTTGAGAATGTGTTTTAAAAGGGAGTTTCGGGGATTCGTTCTTTTAAATGTCCTGGGAGGACTTGTTTATCATATTTAATTGTCAGAGTTTCAATTATTATGATTTTATCACGGGGTGACTTGTGTTGATTTGGGAATGTGTTTTTAAAAGGGAGTTTCAGGGATTCTTTCTTTTAATTGTCCTGGAAGGACTTGTTTATCATATTTAATTGTCAGAGTTTCAATTTATATGATTTGGTCACGGTGTGACCTTTATTGTGATTTATGGGAA
Organism: Rosa multiflora; assembly: GCA_002564525.1. Taxonomy (NCBI): domain Eukaryota; kingdom Viridiplantae; phylum Streptophyta; class Magnoliopsida; order Rosales; family Rosaceae; genus Rosa; species Rosa multiflora. The sequence continues at coordinate 179,638 of BDJD01005377.1, forward strand.
ATGCATATTGAATTGTCAGAGTTGTCAATTAATATGACTTTGTCACGGGGTGACTTGTATTCGTTTCTTTTGGGAAAAGAATGTGCTGTTTTGGGAAAACAAGGTGTGTGTTTCTTTTTACGAGTTGATGGGTTTCCTCATTAGGCGAGTTGTACATGTGTGGTTTTGAGTTACTCATACGGGCTTGCAAAAGCTTACCGGGCTTGTTGTGTGGCAACCCGGTGCACCATTCAAATGGTGTAGGGGTTAATCCTGCAGGTTAGGATAATCGTGCTGAAGCTGAGGTAGCGCCTTTGCAGCTTTACTGTAGGAAGCCATTTTTATGACTTTACCATTATTTGGACTTCCATTGTAGTGAGCTCTGAGGAGCATTTACGTTTTATCTTGTTGTTGACAATTTAATTTGTAAGCTTGTGTAATATATAATTATTTAGAGCGAGTGTATATTAACTTTGAGGGTTCAGGGCATCAATATGTGTGTAAGTTTAAGGGAAAAAGATTTCAGGTATTTTGTATTGATGACTGAACGTTCATGCATGTATAATTATGGGATTATATATATCGATTTTCATGTGTGTAAAATCAGGGGCGTGATAGCCAACACCGGCCTACACACTTTGTGCCCTCCCCAAAACATGAATGATGTTTTCGAAGGTTTTGCTGATGCTGAGTATCTCTCTAACCCACACAAATGTTGCTCCCAAACTGGTTATGCATTCACCATAAGAAAGACCGCAATATCTTGGAGGTCTACGAAATAGACTCTTGTCGCTACATTTTCGAACCATGCAGAGATTATAGTTATTCATAAAACTATTTGTGAATGTATATGGTTGAGGTCCATAATTACACATGTCCGAAGCACTTGGGGTTTGAAATTTACCACAGATTAGTCTACAAGCATTTATGAGGATAATGCTGCTTGCATTGAGCAAATGAAGCAAGGCTACGTCAAAGGCGACAATACCAAGCACATATCGCCTAAGTTTTTCTATAATCAGCAACAATAGACTCTCCTCAAGATTAAGGTGAACCAAGTTCGATACGAAGACAATGTGACAGACTTATTTACTAAGTCATTGTCCAATTCCATTTTCGAAAAACATGTGAAGAGCATCGGCTTACGGAAGCTATCCGAACTCCCATGATTGTAGTCATCAGGGAGAGATGTCTACATGTTTGATCTCGAAATGTGAAGGGTGTGTTGTACTTTTTTTCTCTTGTTGGCGTGAGTCATGTCATGTAATTAGGATTGTGAATTTTGTGTTTTATTAGGATTATTCTGTTGTAATTAGTTTCCTAATAGGTCTTGTAATTAGTTTCCTAATAGGTCTTGATGTATCTTGTATATATACTCCGTTCTTGGAGAAGGTAAATAATATCTGAAAATTTTCAATCTCTTATTTCTTTGTTCTGTTTGACTTGGTATCAAAGCCGAGATCCATTCGGACTCGGTTTGTTCTTTCCGCTGCGAATATAGGGTTCTTTTGATTTAGTCCTTTTTGATTTGGTTGAATTGGTTCTTTTGGTCGGTTGATTCTCTTGCCTTGGTTCTTCTTGTCGAATTCGTTCTTTTGCTTCTGCAAGTCGTGAATTGGTTCTTTGGCTTCTACAAGTTGTTTTCATCCTTTGTCCATCAGTTCATCTTTTTTTGGTTCTTGTGTCGGTCTATATCCATCCTGCTGCTTTGGTATTCTTTTTGTTACAATTTGTAGGGTCTGAAAAAAAAAAAAAAAAAAAAAGATGGTGGATTTGACTCTTACTGACGGGAATATTGGAGGATCTCAGAATGGAGGGGTGAACTCTATGACCCGTGAGGTTGTGATTGTTCATAATGTGACAGATAATTCAAGTTTTGGTGTAAAGTTCGATGGCACCAATTATCAGTTATGGTAGAGGCTTATGAAGATCCATATTCAGGGGATTGGAAAGTGGAGTTATGTTACCGGTAGTGCAGCAAGACCTGCTGCAGGACCAAAAGCCGATGAATGGGATACGGCAAATACTAATGTGATGGGAATTCTTCTCAAGGCTATGACTCCGGAGGTAATGAGATTATTTGCTAACTATGATTCTCCCAAAGCAATTTGGGATTCTGTTGCTGCTACATATTATGATGGGAGTGACTTTGCTCGTGTTCATGAATTGAATGTCAAAGCTTTCAAAATAACTCAGAGTGGACAGCCTGTTGCAACCTTTTATGCAAATTTGAAGACAATTTAGCAGGAGCTTGATCAGAGAAACCCTAATCCTATGACTTGTGAAGTTGATATTAATTCCTATCGGACTGAGCAGGACAAGATGCAATTCCATATTTTTCTTGCTGGCCTGGACCCTTACTTTGAAGGGGCAAAGAATGAGTTATTGCGTCTTGCAACTCCACCTACATTGGAACAAGCTTTTGCCTATA